>JANHFT010009791.1:166212-180978 GCA_032467955.1 Pseudoxenodon macrops
ATCTATCTATCTATCTATCTATCTATCTATCTATCTATCTATCTATCTATCTATCTATCTATCTTCTAGTGGCAGGGTAGGTGAAAAACAGGCAGTTTTTGCCTGTATTTTGGCTTCCTGGGTCATCTGTGCACCCCATTTTTCCCCTCCCTTGCCTCATCAGCATTCTGCAGGCCAACACCAGGCCAAAACGGACTGTTTTTCTTTACCATAAATAGGCAATGTTTGCCCTTTTTGGCCTCCTGGGGTGTCTGGGGTGTCTGTGCACCCCATTTTTCACTTCCCCCACCTCAAGCACCTCAAGCATTCTGCAGGTCACAATTGTTGGCCTTCCCTTTCAGTACCCAGCCTGCGGGGCTCATGAAGATAAGTCCTGTGTTCCGCCAAAGGGTGGGCAGGACGATGTGGGCAGGGCAGCCTCATGGTCCTGCATGGGCCAGATTAATGGTTTTGGCGGGCCGCATGTGGCCCATGGGCGATAGTTTGAGGACCCATGATTTAGATATACATGGCCCCTCCCTACCGAGCATGTAAAGGAAGAATCTCCATTAACAAGCTTCTCATGAGTAGAAATGTAGAAGAGAAAATATTTGAACAATTGGAAGGAGTGGAGGTTTTTTTTAACATTTGATGTCAATAGAATGAAATACCAAACACGAGGCTCATTCTTAGCAGAGAATTGTTAAGTAGTAAAATTAAGTATATTGTGGACTAGTTTAATTTTGATTGCTGTTGCTGATTGTACAAACCAGTATCTCCTCACAAGATGCTAAAGGGATTTGGGTAATCAGTGGTTGCAGCTATGCTCATTTATGTGATCCCTGTAAAATGACAGAAAAAGGCAGCAGTTTGAGTAGAATTTCTGCTTTCGAGTTCTATAAAATATCACTAAATATGGAAGTTTCAATATTACTTTTGTAGCCGAATAGCTCTAGATCATATTTTTCACCTTAACGTAATCATGAATTTGATTTCATTAAAATAAAATAAAATATCAGCAAAAAGAAAATCCTTCATTGTGTGCATTACAGGTAGTTATGACCCAATAAATTGGTGTAGGAGGGGGGAAATCCTGCTCCAAATCCACTGGCAATTTTTGTTCAGCGGATGGTCTCAGGATAGCACTTTAGTTTGTTGGAAATTATCACTGTCTGTTCACATCATTCTTATTTTATAAGCCTCTACTTTGGTCTTCCTTAGCCATCTTTTTTTCCTGGAATAAAACCACTCAACATTCTTTGACCAATTTGATTAGTTAATATATAAGAAAGATCCATTCTGCATTCAGGATATATATTGAAAATTTCTTTTCCCCCCCACACACATTTATTTTTCAGAAAGTAAAGGCATTGCCTTTGTTGTAATTCATTCTTCACTTTGTTGATCTATCTTGGAGTATCCCTTGCTTCATTCCTACCTCCAGTACATGTTCACTTCAGCCATGACATTGACAGACATTGGTTGGGATCTCAAATAAAAGGGATTCGGAAATGGTACATCCTTTGAGACAGATTTGTGAAATGCCTTTTCCCAACAGTCCAGCATTACTAAATAGGCTACAGCATAATTTTGCTTCCATACACTCCTCAGTTTGTAATCTGATGTAATATGCATGAGCATTGCCATGAATAATGAAATGTGGTCTCTCAGATAACAGCTTAGCTAAATTCTACCGCACCCCCCTCTTTTAATTTTTATTTTTTAAGAAGACAAAACAATGTTTTTAGTCCCAAAGACAAACCGATGAGTGATTTCTTTTTATCTTTACCATTACTTTGAAATGTTTATTTAAAATGTGTTCCCATGTTAAATTGTAGATTACGTTATGTTTCCTGAAAAATAGTTTATTAATTTTATATCTCGATAATGTATGCCCTCATTGTTATGACCTAGTTTCACGATACCTGGATAAAGAAATCATGAAGTGTTAAAAACAGAAAGAATGTAGGTCTCTGACATACTGTGAGCTGGGCAGGAGTCTTAAGTAGAGGATTTATTTATAGGCACATTTTTCTCCAGCGCTCCTTGTGCTTTCATTAAGGTCTTAAAAAACAATTTCAAACCATGATGTCATAAATTACAATTGATGTAAAGTATAATAATATTCTAAAATGTAATAACATACTAAGGTAAAATATTTAAATGGAGCCTTAAATAAAGTAATATTTTGTTGGCATGAAAAGGATGTCAAAATAGAAATGTCCTTACCAACAATGGGCAAAGAGAAGGTATTTCAGTGGATATTTTTCATCATGTTGCTACAGGCCCCTAGCAGGCCATATTCATGCTGACAAAACTTAACCTCCATTTAGGATTTTTTAATGTTATATTCTCCCTATGTGCCTCATCTTAATACTTTCATAAGATTCATAGAAGATGATTGTTTTTTATTAAAATGCTAAATACAAGATATTAATGTGGAAAAAATGTAAGATAAGTACCTTAAGGGAAGCATCCCTTTTAGGGAAGGTGTAATATGAACATCTTGCAGTTCCATTCTTCTTTTTAGAAGATAATTAACAATATTTTA
The DNA here is from genome assembly GCA_032467955.1 of Pseudoxenodon macrops. NCBI lineage: Eukaryota > Metazoa > Chordata > Lepidosauria > Squamata > Pseudoxenodontidae > Pseudoxenodon > Pseudoxenodon macrops. The sequence continues at coordinate 168,743 of JANHFT010009791.1, forward strand.
GCTCCTAGAGCATTCCAGTTATACATTCCTAACACATTTTGTAGCTGAATAACATTAACTATTCTTTTTTTTAAAAAGCAGATAAAACTAAGAACAAAAATGAAACAATACCATAAATATGTGGCTACTCCCACACTGAATTTTGTCAAAAGAAATTCTTATTTTCAAGGACAACCATCTTTATAGAGAAAGTATAAAAGGCTATTCCTTTTCTTCTCATCCCATTTGTCATATCTGTATCTGTTCCCATTCAATCAATATCTACCTCTTATTATGAAATGCTTTTATACTGGCTTTGAACTTGCTGGTTCCCAGGTCATGGAGTTGCATATTTCATATACTTGTTTCTTCTCATTATTTACTCTAATTGGAAGGAAATCTAACTTATCGGGACAAAACCTATCAAAGCTGCTTCTCTGATATAAATGTAATTGAAAAATTGACAATCTGGCCTGATTGTAGTGCTTATGAAGGTTTACAAAGTGCAGGTAATTGTATGGACTATTTGACCAAGTTAATGGCCACAATACTACAAATTAGAAAAGGATGCTCTCGGCAGAGGGCTTGCTGCTTTAGAAAGTATCTCCTTGTCAAATAGGCAGAGATATCCACAAGCAATAAGATCCCTTTTTAGTGTGAGTATAACTGACCTTTCCTTCCAAGAGAAAAGTTTGCCCTTGCCAAAGCAAAAGCTTCTTGTTTTAGCAGCAGCTAGGCAGAAAACCATCCAGTCCAGAAATTAATTATTCTTTCTATTCATGACTTAGTAAATCATCCATTTCACATCTTTTCTTTGGATTTCTGAATTATCCACAAATTAAAGCTCTCTTCAAGGCATTCATTAAGTGTTCTTCATCTGCAGCTCATTTTCATACAGGCTGCCTGAGTGTATATGATTGCAAATGAAGGTCATAACATATGGTTGAATCCCTTTGGCTAAGCTGGTGTATACTGAAAGAAAACAGAGTTTTTCAAACGTCTACTTTTGATACTTTTGAATTCAAGCTTTATAGTTCCATGATTGTCCTTGGCTGTATATGGCGAAGATAAGAATTTCATTGAAGTTAGCTTGGTTCTTTGCATAAGTAAGGAAACAATTGGCCAATATCTTTTCCTAGATTTTTAAAGCAAATCAAATGTGCACGTAGGCACACAGCATGGGTATCCATTTACCAATGCTGATAACAACAAATAAGAAAACAATCAAATGTGTATTGTGATGTACTGATGTAAACCTTGATCTTTCCTACCTGTGTCTCAGTGTTGAAGGTACCAAGTAGGTCACAGAGTGCAATGTCATAGTAAACTCACTCTCCTCCCCAAGATGAGACAATAGCAATAGCACTTAGACTTATACACCATTTCATAGTGCTTTACAGCTCTCTCTAAGGGGTATACAGAGTCAGCATATTGCCCTCAAAAATGACTCCTCATTTTTACCGACCTTGGAAGGATGGAAGGCTAACTTTGAGCCGTTCAGAATCGAACTCCTGAAGTGAGCAGTGAATTAGCCTGCAGTACTGCATTCTAACCACTGCTCCACCACGGATTTTACAAGTTAGTTGGGCAAAAACATCAAAAACATTTAAGCAAAACCTTAAAAGAAAGCTGAATATGATATCCATAGACATAAAGTAGTCCCCTGAAGACCATTCTAGAATACATATAAAACAAATGAGGAAACCTTAGAACACATTTTAAAAACAACTAAACTAAGATTTTACCAGCCATGTAAATATAAGATGCTTCTTGCCCTTTTCCTACCGGTATTTTATGTTTTAATCTTTATTCAAATTCCTGAGCTCCCTTTTGGTCTTGTTATATTCTAGGTAGCATAACATTTGGGGTAGGGAAAAAGAAATTAAAAAAAATATGCTGACTAGTAGATGGGATGCATTATTGATTTTTCAGTAAAGATACTTGATTAAATGAAAAAAACTCATTAAGTAAGCTTTGAATAGATGTTATACATCAGGCAATTGCTTTCTACATGAAACAACAGCAAGATATGTGATAACTCCTGTATTCTTTGAGAATTGTAAATTATCGGTAAAATATTGGTGAAATTAATTAATAAAAGATATGGGCATCAAATTGGAAAGCTTGTAATTCTTTTTTTCAAACTATTTTATAAGCTATCTTGGTCAAGACAGTGGACAATGGAAGTCTCTCTTCCCTTCTCTGTTAGTTGGTGAGCTGAACAAAATCCCTGGTGATCTTTAAAGATGTCACTTTTAACAGCATGCTATTGTTTGTTGACATAGCAGAAATAAAGGATGAGTAAAATATAGTCCTCCAGATGCTGGAGAAGGAAGTGAACAACTCTGCTTTTCCCTTTTTGTACCTAAAGCACCCAGTGTTACCAAATGAAAATAGTTTCTTGATGAAATTGTTTTACAGTTTCTCAAAATGCTTTTTCTAAAAGAAATATCACTTTGTTTACCCTATTCTCAAAATGCTTAAGAATTTATTTCAATATCAATGCGTATTTAGCTTACTTTTATGTTCGGAGTGACAGAAGGTAAGTATAGCTCAGATTATCTGTTTTATATATTTCCAAATGTGAAAGAAATTCACACATAATCTTTGGCCATAGACCATTAATAACAAAACTAAAGATAAGAAAGATAAGACTCCATCAACTTTCACTAAAAGCTAGAGAAATATCAAAAGCAAATTGTCTACATCAAATTGAATGAAAACTGGTAGAAAAACATTTTTCTGAATACTATTTGTCTGAGAGAAATGGACTTGGGAGAACTAATTAACAATTTGAGAAGGAAAGAGGAAGGGAGGGGATATGGATCTCATTTTAGATTTGGGAGACAAAGACTAGTCTTATGTCCAAGGCAGCTTATGTGAAAGACCAGTATCTCATACATTACTAATTGCCAATAAATGATGCAATTATTAGTATTGAGTATTATTGTTTGGACCAAATCCATGTGTTTTTTGCTAGACAACAAAAATATTGTTGATTATGCCACAAACGACCAGCAAATAAAGTTTTCATAAACTGTAATAAATTGTTAGGTGGTTTTTTTTTTTTAATGCAAAAAAGCTTTAGGCCCAAATATCTATAAAACAGGGCCTTCAGGTACTACAACGTACAATGGAATACGCTAACACAACTCATCAAACAGTCTCAAAATTCTCTTGCTCCAGTTTTCCTTGTCATCTAAGTGCTGTTCTTATATTAATCAGCCAGTTCACAATGAAAGGCAGTGTACTTAATGCAATAGCTATAGTGTGCAATTCCTGTGGGAAAAAGAGAAGGAAAGCTAGACCTTGTTGACTTTTTAATGGCTCTTGTCTAGGGAATTCACTGCTGATGAGGAAATGAGCCTCATTCACTTCAGCTCTGGCTGTAACCTCCAATACCATAGTGAGTTGCATTAAGTGCACTTTATGGCTCTTTCTCTTCCTCACCAGCCATTCTCTTAATGCAAAATGCCACTTCCATTGCTTTAACTTGGTGAAGCAAAGTGTAGGGCAACAAAAGCTCAGCTGGAAAGAAGTGAGCAAGGAGAACATGAACATGTTTATTTGCTTCTGTTACAGCTCCTTAGTCATGAACACAGATCGAAAGCTTTTCTTCCAAAAGGCCCCTCGGCACATGTTATATTTGCACATAAATGACCGCAGGTGGTTTATTTCTGCCAAAGAGACTATGGGTTATTTTTGAAAATGCAATACAATGCTTCTTTTGGCAGTTTACAGAGAATCTGTGGCTATCACCCAGCCACAGGAGGTGAGACAATTAAATTGCATGGTCAGGCGATTGATTGACTGATTCATTGATTTTATAGTGCTTCACAAGCAACTTGGATTATGATTGCAAGTATACTACACTACACTACACTAGTGTTGGCATCTCATATTCTGGTCAAAAGCATAGCTATCACCAGAACTTCAAAGATTTGTACTACTATATATCCTTTGCATAATAATGTTGCATTTTTGTTGATATTTGTTTTAAAACATGAACAAACAATAGTTTACTATTGGCAGAAAGAGGGGGTTTTCTAGCTGTGATGAAGGCAAGTTAGCAAATGTGACCAGATTAATATATGATTCATTCTGATTATTCTGACATTTCTTTGGTGAGAATCAATTCTGAACAAATGCTAGAATCAGATAGAATAGAATAGAATAGAATAGAATAGAATAGAATTCTTTATTGGCCAAGTGTGATTGGACACACAAGGAATTTGTCTTTGGTGCATGTGTTCTCAAACATATGGATTTACATAAATCTCCCCTCTAAATTATTTGCCACAAACTTTATACTGCTTAATATTGACTTTACACTTTTTATTTCATCCTTATGCATATATGTGGTATGCGTATGTACATGCATGGTATGGCTGCATGAAATTTGTTAACTGTCTACATCAGATGGTTCTCTAAGAAGGCAATATAGTTATATATTCATATATGCATCTGTACAATGTGCCATATGTCTCTTTCTCCCTGGGATGGTGAGGATTAGTTAAATTCCCTTCAGCCTGATTCATCAGGCCCATATCACTTCTTTTCCATGTTTAAAGACACACACATGAAAGTCAGAACACTCTGCCTAAGCATCTTCTTTTACTATTTAGTTCAATACTGTAAGAGCAGATATGCGAGGATGAAAGTTGAGAAACTAAAGCTTTATCAGACATTCAAACAATAAGAAACAGTGTTTATTTCATTATTTATTTATTTATTATATTTCCAAGGGTGCCTGATAATGAAGACAAGCATTCAGAGCAACAGAATTAAAGGATGTCTAATGTTTGCAAATCCTTATTTTCTGCTTTACAAAAGTTTTAATTCCCTTACACAATTGTTTGTGCTGACCTTATTTAAACCTTGTTCTATATCATCCCTTGGGTTTTATAGGTGTTGGACTTTTGTGGGATGATTGGTTCATTAGTATTCATGTTTTGTTTCTTTTCTAGACATTTGCTTTTATTGTTTGTAGTGGATTGTTTTAAATTACATCTTATCCTGCTCATGATAGAGTGAGAGGACCTGTAAATTCTATAAGGAAAAAGAAGGAGGGCAGGGGAAGAAGTATTTTTACTCAAGGCAAGAACATATCTTTTATCAATTACTAATTTTCATATATTCTCCTTTCCCTATATTTGGTCAATATAAGGATTTCACCTAAACCAATATTCAGTCAGAGACAGCAAAAATGCACATTTAAAGTGTACAAATTAGCCTTTGAAGTAAATTGAAACCAAGAAAGCTGCGTGAAGATTACGGATTTCTGAGAACTTGATCCATTGTTGCACTTTATATATTTATTTTCCCATTTTCAAACCTATAGCACTTGCAAATGCTCCATGAAAATACTTGAGAAATATATAATACAAATTGTATAATTTAACATTTGACTTAAACATCTATGATGTTTTATCATTTCACAATCATAGTCATTGTTGGCGGCATGAACTAGTTTACATCATACACACGATAGCCCTGATTTGTTGTATCTCACCTAATTAAACTTAACATTAAGTATGTCCTAACAGAGTCATAACAGAAATCTATAAGCCAAGTTTTGAATATTTAAAACCAATGTGAAAAGTTATATCGTTGATGCACAATCAGGATGCAAAGAGTGGATATCAGAAGTTTGTCTACAATATATGACTGTCCACGTTACCACCTTCTTCTCATTAATTACCTCTACTGCCTCAATTTTTCCATGCAACACTGCCATCAATATTTCAGAAAAAACATTTTTGTATCATCTGCACATTTATCTAGATACACAAAGAGTTAACTACAGATACTGAATTTGCTGCATTGCCAGGGCCACAGCTTTCTGAACTGCTGCGACAAGCTTCCATCTTCATTATAGTCTTTTTAGTCCTTTCTCTACGTCAACCTTGTTCTTAAAAATTATTTAAACCCAGCTATCCTTTGTAGACAAGACTTAAGCAAAGTAGGAGTGGAACAGCAATGTCCTCTACATGTCACCTGTTTCAATCCATCATATTCTTCAAACTCAAGGTGATAGGGTTACATCATCCCAAAATTTGCACTGTGTTAATTTCTTCAGCCTGTTCTTCCTTTTTGGTTAGCATCACATCAATATTCTGGAAACCAAAACAATTAGTAAAACCAGTGAGGGATCTTGGCTACCACTAATCTTCTATTATTACTATGATTCCTCCCTGAAATGTTTGTAATCTGGTCCAAGAAAATATTATCCAGATTCCCTGTCTGTCTTGGTGGTCTATAGTACACTGACTCAAATTGTTTCCCTTCCCTTGTATTCCTAACCTAGCAATCACAACTTGTCTTTCATGTGTTCAAATGCATGTATCTCAAAACATAAATATGCTTATTTCTCATAAAAACTTACTTGTCCACTCTTCCTGTCAGGTTTGAGCCTTTTGAATAATTTATATCTCCTCACCTTGCATTCCATTTATGGCTCTCATGCTGCTAGATTTCAATAATGCCCCACCTTCCTGTATTAAATTATTTCTTTCTTTCTGTGTGATCCTTCATAGCCCATGTAAATGTAGAGACACTGGAATCCTTGGTGTAATTAGTTCCTGTACTTTCCTGTACTAGCTCATTATGAGATGCTTTCCCATCCTGCACAGGCCTCCTAGTTATTGTTAGAATACATTTCATCAAACTCTCTTCTTTTGCCTCAGTGTAATTCAAAGTCCTTCAGATCATGTTCATAAGACACCTTTCGAAAATATTTACCGCTTGTCATTAGATTTAATTTATATCTTGCTAAGACTCTTTCATTTTGGAAATGTGAGGCATTATTAGAGAAACTAACCTATAGCCTAGCAACTTCTGCATGGTGAATTGTTCACCTTCTACTATTCATTTCATTTTTTGTGGACCTTATCCTTTCAATGGAAGGAGTGAAGAAAACAGTATCTCCAGCATCTTCATATCCAGCCCAGCATTCCCTAGCAGTATCTTGAAATTGCAATATTTGTTTCCAGAAGGATCACAGAAATGAACAATCCTCAATAGGTCTAAATATCCAACTCCAACTACTCCGGAAGGTAGATTTTGACAGACTATTTGCCCACAGTTTTCTTCTTCAGTGGGTTACCACCTATCACCAATCCTATTATTTAGTCTTATTTAGGGCAAATTATGTTGTGCCCTCTTCTTCTGTCTGACTTCTGGAAACTCCATTTGTACAGGGAAACATAACCGTAGTAAAGGCCTAGAATCTAGTCTGTTATTCCAGAGACTAAAAGTCCTTATTGACATGCATGAATCTTTGTATCACATTCTTCTATCACTTTATCAAAAAGCTTTCTTTTATCTTTCTGGAGGCATCTTTATGCTGTTATTCTTCAAATGATTCCTCTGGCTGATTCAAGAGTTTCTCTTCTTCCCTTATAAGCTATAGATGGACACTTTTGCCTCTAGCCACTTCACCTTTCCTTCAGGAGAATAATAAGCTTGCACTTATGTTGGGTGAGTGGATGCTGTGACAAAGGTATCTATAGAGAATAAACTGGTTCACTTGTGGATGCTGCCTCTTTTAAGGCTTCAGTTCATTTTGTAATTTAGTATATATAACCCTGTCCAAGTCCACATTTTTTCCAACACATTTTACATACACACACACATATCCATACAATACTTTCCAGCTCTGACAGCAAAATCAATTAATCATTCTCCTGGCATCTGTGCAAAATCTGTTTTACTAGATAGACAAAAAGGAGGAAAGTAGGAGGAAAAGAAAAGAGAAATGAATAAAGCAAATGTTTTTTTTCACATTCTCTGATATTCTAAGAAGCAACAACAAAAGGATTGTCAGCTAGCTACCTCCCAATCCAGATAATAGCAGAAATATAATTCTGCATAATAAAAGCCCATGAATTGCATTATATTGAGATATATTCCTTCAAAATTACATTTACTCTGGACCTCCGGCATATTTCAAGGATTTTTTTGGTGTTTGTTTACTTGTTTGTATTCAAGTCTTGATTCCTGATGACTGCTTCGATATGTTCATGCACTTTTCTTGGCATTTTTCATAACATGTTTGCCATTTCCTGGAGCTAAGAGAAAGTTAGTAGCCTAAAGTCACCCAGCTGCCTTCATGTACAAGGCCTGGAGTCTGTAACTACTACACCAAACTGGTTTATATATCCAAGACTATTTATCAATCCATTGGGGAAAAAGGAAACCAGGTTTTCTTCTATAAATTACATTCCAGTGTCTTCTCTTAAAGGAAAAATGTATGTACAGTTGGTTTTTGTTCAGTCCCCCAAATAAGCTTTCACATAGATATTTCAGCCTGCATGATCTCCACACATTTACATTTATCAGAGAGTTATCTAGATGAAAAATACCTTTGCAACTCAGAAGTTCCCAATTTCAATAGAAGCAATACCTTCTCCTTCATGTATTCAAGATTGCTAGCTCATTGGGTGGGGAAAACAACTTTGCTGCAATGTAATAATGTCAGTAAACCTTTTTCATGTACAAAATTCCTGAGTAAGGGTGACTCACTGCTATCCTTGGTACTGAAAGCTTTAAAAATACAAAACAATAACCATTCCGGAATGGCATCCTGAGCATATGTTAAATTGCAAATCCAATAATCCCCAGTCCACAATAATCTTAGTGTTTCCCTAGGGGAGTAGGATGTTGGATATATCTAGTACGTTCAAATTTGGACAAGGCTGGGTAAGAGTTTATAGAATATTCAATACAGTAAGAGTGTTTTTTTTCAGTTCAGTATTGTATCATGTCAAAGTAAAATGTAAAAAAAAAAGAAAATACACAGATGCATTAGTTTGAACTGATCAAAGTGAACCTATTTTTAATGTCTGGTTAGAGAGACATTTTGGTAAATGGGTATGCATGTTCTTTGAATGCTTGCATTGCCTTCTGCTGCTGAGGCAATTCCTTCCATTTTATTTGTAAATGGAAAAATATCTACAGAAAGAAAGCCTGAATAAGGCAGATGGCTTAAGGATTAACAAATGGATAAAAGAGACTACTTTGCTTACTCTATGTTAAGAGCATTTTTATGCAAAACAGTTATCAAAAAATAAACAAAAATGAATAAAAAGCAATATTGAAAGTTATATTGTTCACTTGAATTAACTAAATCCAAGAGGGACCTGCCATTGTCAGCAATGTTGGTTAATTTTGCAAGAAAACTAAGTAGTAAGCATGTGCTGAGCCAAAGCAGAGACACACTGATAAAGAATATTAATGAAGAACATAAAGAGTATGCAAACTGAGGGCGATCAACAACACTAAACATTTGACTAAAATGGAATTTGCATCAATTATATGGATTTCTTTTGAGGAAAATGCCTGTAGATTTCTGATAGTACCTTCGATCAATGCAATAAAATTGCTTAGGAAACTCCATGTATCTTTATGGTCTGGCTAAATGTTCCCCTGGATTCTGTAATTCCATTCATAAGGGGCAAATGAAAGAAAAGAGACATACATAGAGACATTTGTTTTCCATATTTCCAAACATAGCAAACTATGCAACTGTAAAGCTCGGCTCTCGTTTTCACTGACCGCATCATTTTTAAACCTGAAGAAAAATGTCTAACCCTTTCAAATGACATCTTTATTTCATCATACTTCTTTTCTGTTTCTTTTGTTGATATAACAGTCCTTCAACCAACAACCAATCAACTGCTGTCTTTTAAACATCCCATTGAAACTGCAGATGCTTCTCAGATTTTTCTGAAGCTATCATAGCTGAGTAGCTCTAACATGAATACATTTATTTGACTTTAAGTTCAGCAACTAGTTTTAACTCCTTGTATTATTTTACGTTTTAAACAAACTAAGTCTTAAATTTGCTAAATTTCATAAGAAATTATTTATGCTAAATAAATAATATGCTGAATCTGTAAAACTGCTTAGAGAGGGCAGTAAAGCACTATGAAGCCAGGGGTGAAATTCACCAGGTTCTGGACAGGTTCTGGAGAACCGGTAGCGGAAATTTTGAGTAGTTCGGAGAACCAGGAAACACCACCTCTGGCTGGACCAAGAGTGGTATGGGAATGGAGATTTTGCAATATCCTTCTCCTGGAGTGGGGTAGGAATGGAGATTTTGAAGTATCCTTCCCCTGCCATGCTCACCAAGCAACGCCCACCAAGCCACACCATGCCCACCATGCCAAGCCCAGAGAACCGGTAGTAAAAAAAATTGCATTCTACCACTATATGAAGCAGTATATAAGTTTAAGTGCTATTGCTATTGCTATTTTTCTACAGATTTGCTTAACCCAATTGTCATGTATTGTACATCTTTGGTGTCTAGGGAGTACATGGTAGGCCAATAATTCCTAACTTCAGCTTAATTCTGTGAAGAGCAGAGCTGGTAAGAGCCAAGAATTATTCTAGTCTGCCATGTTTTAGAATTAAGAAACTGGGGAGGATGGGTGATTCTTCTGTTCACCTTTCCTTGTTTGCAAAATCTATGTGAGACACTATTTCTAGAGAATCAGGGAGTGAATAGATATTTAATAGATCACCTATTATGCAGAAGATCTTGAGTCAATTCTCAGCATTTTATATGAAACTGTGGAGACCTACATTAAATTGTGGGCTACACGACATGATTATCTGAGATAGCATAAAGGAGCTTTCTATCTTTCTTTATGTGGCATGCAGTTAGAATATTTTGCCCCATGATTTCCTCAAGTTCTGAAAGTTCAGGAAGGAGACTGTAAAGGGGCAGTACAAAACTGATGAGAGACTTGGAAACTAAATCCTATGAAGGGACATCATAGAGAAAAGATTGTGGATTTAGTTCTGTGGTGCCCAAGGGTAGGAAAGTAGAGGTTTTTGCAAAGAGAGAGTCAAACCTGAAATAAAATTGAATTGCCTGACTGTGAAAGGCTATTAAGTACTGAAACAGCCTTCTTCCTGGAGTTGTAGGGGCTCTGTCATTATCAGAGATTATCAAATAAAAGTTGGATAACCATTGTCTACAGTGATCTAAGGATGGGCAGGGGGTTGACTAGAAGATCTCTAGGCTCCCTTCTAATAGTATGATCCTATGATTTTGTAGAAGGGATGCCCTAATCAGTTTGTTACTTGTTTGTTTGTTTGTTACTTTCAACTATATCTTTCTTCCCCATTATTTTGGGACTTTTTTCAAAGCTGCACGAACTGCTGCTTATAAACTTATATTAACATGCATATGGTTAAAGCATGCCTTCCCAAAATATTTGGGAAATTCATCATCACCTGACAGACAACACATTTAGAATTGAACTTTATTCATAGAAAAGCAAAATGTCAATTTATATCAGCCTTTGGATTCTCAGACATTCTTTTCTCTCTGTCTCTCCTTATGGCTTTCTATCTAAACCTTCATAAATATGTAAAGATTATACATTTATGTAAAGTACAGTTATTGTACAAAGAACTCAAAGTAAATTATACTGAGGAGGAAAAAAAGATGAATATATTCTTAGTACTCTCAATGAGTGTTTGGTGTGAAACAAAGGTTGATGAAGTAGGTAATGAATTATGATCCCCAACAACAATTATATGGAATAGATTTATTGCTCTTTGTTTTAAAGATTTATATCACCCCATTTTAATCAAATTATTTCCAAGATAGCTTGAAAGAAATTAAAAAGAATATAAGACTAGAACATAAAACAATTAATGGAACTAAAAACAACAGCAAGATGACATGCCTAAGAAAACCAACAAAATATCTTTTGTCTTTTTAAAAAAAGAATATTAAAAGGTTTATCAAGTATTATGTTATGCAGTTGGAGTACCAATCATAATAACTATTCATACCTTACAAATATGGAGAAGTTGGATAGAGCTTTTACACATACCAATTCCTTGACATAAACCTTGAAATATCAATCCTTGTTTGTGGTTACATAACTAGTTTTTAAAAACCCATTATTTGACTTTGGAAACTAACTGGAAATTATTTCTAAATTATTTATTTACTAAGTTTGACACTTTACAACAACCAATGCAAACAAAATTTAAAAAATCTTTCCCACCAGATGCCAGACCAACCAGTTTTCATTGTTTTAAAAAACAATGTTAAAAGTAAATCACTCCCCAAATGAAATATGTTCTTCTTATGTGTCTTCATTATTTATTTGTTTGTTTGTTTGTTTGTTTATTTGCTTGCTTATTTACTTGTTTATTTACTTATTTTGTCAAGCATATATAAGATTACAGAAATACATAAAATGTATAAACATGGTTATGAATACATGAGATGGTTA
>JANHFT010009791.1:181078-200315 GCA_032467955.1 Pseudoxenodon macrops
TAATAAATTGGAACTTTGAGGAATGCTTTGCCTTGGAGTCTGATTTGATCAGGGATGATATTTGGAACACTGACACTGTCACCATGGGTTGAGGTATCTGCAGTACACTGACAATTTCCAATTCTATATTTCCATTCTTGGTGACCCAAGTGATGCTATTGGTGACTTGTCCTGGTGCCTGGAGGCTGTGAGGCCTGAATGGGAGACAATAGGTTCCAACTGAACCCTTTAAGAAGAAATGGCTTTGGGTGCATGGGGTCTTGACATCCGGGACTTTTTCATCTTTGACTGTGGATAAGGTGGCACTACCCCAGACAGATCTGGTCTGCAGCTTGGAGATTCTCGTAGACTCATGATTCCTGCTCAAAGAGCAGGTGGCAGTCATGGCTAGGAGAGCCTTTGCACAACTTTAGGTTGTGTGCCAGTTGCAGCCTTTCCTAAATCAGGAGTCCCTGGGCTCAGTCATTCAGGCCTAATTCTCTCATGGTTGAACTATTATCACACACTCTACATGGGACTATCCTTGAAGAGCATTTGGAATATACAGCTGGTGTAAAGTGAGGAGGCATGGATGGTTCTTGAGACCGAAAGAATGGTCCAAATAACACCACTGCTTCATTGGCTGCATTGGGTTAAGTCTGCTTCTGGGTGCAATTTATGGTGTTGGTAATCACATTTAAAGCCCTTCATGGCATAGTCCATATATATGTATTTATCATAAAAGATTTATATAAATAAAAGATTTGTACGTGTGTGTATATATGATTACACACCTACACACAAATATTTATGTATATAAATATATAAATATTTTATTATTGTAAGCTGCCCTGTTATAGGCCAATAAATAACTAGTCATCTGTAAGATTTCTTATGTCTACCATTTTTATCTAGTTTTCTACTTGCCTAGTCCTCCTCCCTCCTAGCCCTACCATATTCTCACCAAGACCCAACTCCTCTGCCCTATTATCAAGTCATTAAATCTCTTCATATGACCTATACTTGTAAATGTGCCATCAGAAATCCTATAACAGAAGATTAATACCATTTCATGTCACTGCAGTAAGGATCCTAAAGTATAAGAAAGGAGAATAAAATTTGCACATACAATATATATTAGATAAACCACTGAAAAATGTATTATGATATGCCACAAGTAATGAATGAATGAATTGCCCAAAAAACCATTGGAGAGAAAAATAATAATAATAGAGGTATTCATTTGGAGGTTCTTTGTTCTCCAAATACTCAACACAACACAGCATAGTAAAACTGTATACAGTGTTTTCTTTCAACACATGCTCTGTAACAAATCCACCTTTCTAGGATTTGCAAAATGATGTTGCCACATAAATATCTCTTTAATGATAAAGAAGGACTAGGGGTGACATGATAGCAGTGTTCCGATATCTCAGGGGTTACGACAAAAAAGAGGTGCTATTCTCCAAAGCACCTGAGGGCAGAACAAGAAGCAATGGATGGAAACTAATCAAGGAGAGAAGCAACTTGGAACTAAAGATAAATTTCCTGACAGTTAGGACAATTAATCAGTGGAACAACTTGCCTCTAGAAGTTGTGAATGCTCCAACACTGGAAGTTTTTAAGAAGAGATTGCATAACTATTTGTCTGAAATGGTATAATTTCCTGACTAAGCAGGGGATTACACTAAAAGACTAAGGGGCATGCATAAGTGCACCAGCCTGCCTACCGTCCCTGTCCTATTGTTCACTTTTATCCGAATCCATCTCGTGTACTTATAATCTTGTTTATACTTGTATCTGTTTTCTAATATAATCTTGATGAAAATATATAAATAAAAATAACAACAACAACAACCTCCAAGGTCCCTTCCAACTCTGTTATTCTAATTCCATAATTCTTTTAATATTCAGTTCAAAAGAAAGTCTCAAAGTCTACAAAATAGCCTACAACTTCTGACTTTTTCCAAATGTTCTTGCACTAGTTGGGATGAGGTTACTGTTTGTGTCTGTTCATCTTCTAAGTTCCTACTGATCTTTCGGCAAAGCTCCAGGCTCCAGGCAGGGATCCCATCAGGATATACTGCTCACCACAAGTTGTAGTCCTGGCACTTGAATGACAATCCTGTTGCTTGTTTGCAATAGCTGCCAATTCCAGACCTCGCTTCTGTGGCCATTTGCATTCACCGTTCCTGCTACACACTCCCCTCTTCCTACTCTGATTTAACATTTGCTTTTATATGCTCAAAAGACTGGGTGGGGTGAGGCTACCTTTGGATATTAGCATGTCCTTGAAAACACCAGGGTGGGACTCAATCAGCTAGGCAGCTGGAACACCAGCTTGAATGCTGAGAGAATGGATGAATGCTGGAGGGAAAGGGTTGTGGGGGGAACTTGTCTGCATGACTGCAGCTATTTTGAAAAGAGCAAACAGCAACCCCAACTTCCCTCCATTACATATAACAATTCACACATAACAATCTAGAACAGAATATGATGCACTTCCCAACTTAGTTTTATAGTTTTGTTTGTTTTTATCCTGCTTTCATTATTTCTACAAATAACTTAAGGTAGAAAACATTTCTAGTACTCCTTCCTCCTGCTATTTTCCTCGTAATAACATGAAAGTCACCCAGATGGCTTTCATGCCTAAGGCAGGAATAGAAATCACAATGTCACCGATTCTAGCTTGATGCTTTACCACTAAGCCAGTATGATCTAAATCTAAATTTGTTTTACTTGGAACAGATTAGTCTCTAAGGAGGAGAACAGAAGAACACAATACGAGAATAAGATAACACATATTCTGTATATATTTATTAACACTTATTCCATAGATTTCAGATTTTTTTTCTGACTGGGATAAATTCCACAAATGTTCCAAAGTAAGCATTCAATACTAAGCAGATTCTACAAAGTTGCTAAAAAACACTTCCACCATTAAGTTAAAAGTTCTTGAGTTGAACTTGACTTCTTGATTCCGGATGACTGGAGACACAACCATTTGTTTTCTTTCAATAGTATGACATTTTGTAATTCATTAGTTCAGTCTACAGCTCTGCTTAGTCTGTTGGTCTTAACTGACTTCTAGTTGTGCTTAGTTTCCATACTCTGCTAAGGTCAGCCAGATGTTATATAGCTCACCTTCATCCAGACAGTAAAGCAAAAGACAGGCATTCGTCGATCAAACTCCATTCTTGATAAATTTGTGAATATATCCATGTAACTTTCCATTGTACATTAGTAACAATGTAAAAATCCTTTGCTGTTACCTTTTTGGATTTTGCTTCTCAACCTCCCAATTTAATTACAGTCATGAATTTTCTTAGTAATCTTCCATCCAAATCTAACAGAACCCAAAACAAATAAACCAGCATTCAAGAATAAAACTACTAAAGTAGGTTTTATTGCAGAGAAACTAACGTAGCCAACATGAAAAATTCCAGTGATTAATGTGTCAAATGTCAACCCTACTTATACTGAAATCAGTGTTCATATTTCTGACTCTTTTTCCTACCTGTAATTTGTAACAAACTTAAAGTCACAATCCTTGGGGTGGAAAGAAAGATTGCTATCTGTCTCTTGTTTTGACAATAGGATAGACTGATTTCAGGCTGTTTGCTTCTGACCTTGTAAAAACAGACGCTTGTGCAGTTATTGTCATCTCTTGTGGTAGACATCATGATAGAAAGATAGCAACATGGAAGTAATTGACCATAACCACATCTAAAATCGCAATTCAAAACTGAGAAGACTTGAGTAAGTCTAGGGACTAGCAGAGGACATTCAAGTTGGAGTATGCTTCACTCAACAAAAATTTATCTTGTCCTTTTTATAGCTAATAGATCATGTCTTCTAAACTAATCATACTGCACTGAACATTTAGAACACAGTGGGCTCTGAAAAAGTTAAACTGATTGGTATATTGAGAAAGCAATCAAAATGACACTATAATTAATAGAGCAATATGCCTTGTTGACAGATTCATATATGCAAATATATTTTGTTCCAAATCATCCATGATGAAAATATTTCTTTGGGCTTGGAGGGTTTATCTCCCTTTCATGCCATCTCTTCTGATAAGAAAATGTTTCTACTGTCTCTTCTCCATATGTTAAATGAACTTTAAATCTTATTACTCTTTACTAGCATTCCTTTGGAATGGAGGGGGGGGAGAATAAACTTTAAACTCAAATATTTGAATAGTTCTAGCCCCTCTGGCATTTAGCTGCTCTAACTCTAATTTTGTTTTGTAACTACGTATTCTAAGTCAAAAAGTCATTTACATTTAATTTTACAAACTCCTAGATGGCCTTTGCCAAGTTTTTTTTTCTCAGTTTAAAATCACAATTTAGGAAATAATACTGACATATTTGATATATTTACTGTAAATATTAAAATTGCACCAAATTACAAAGTGGTTTAAACGCCTACAGATGCTGTACAAATGTTCAATATTAGTTATTGTTTAGCATATGACGCTCTAATCTAGCTCTGCCTATTTGCATATTTACACATAAGTCCTTTTTATTCAACAGAAATTTCTTGAAATACTTCTGCATTGCTGCAGCCTCAATTGCACTCTTATCTTTCACTCCTTCAATTTCACCGTTCCAATTGTAAGGATGTGATGCAAAATATACGTCATTGTGGCATATTTGTATTATTGCTACTAGGACCCTTATCGTCTTCTCTTTGTTGGCAGCTTTCCCTGATTACAGAGCAAACAAAACCTTTGATTCTGTTCAGTAGTTTTATATTCTTCCTTAGCAATAGCTTAAATTGCACACATTTACCCTCTCTGCTGCTTTGCCTCTCTCTGCCCACACTATGTTCTATTGAGCTATTGATCATAGTACATGAAGCAGAAAAACTGAATAGGCTGGCATCAGAGAAAAGCAAATCACTTTGATAAATTCTGTGGCTTTTTATTTGAGAAAAGGTGAAAGAGAAACGGTCTGCACTGGATTGCCAGTAAGGAAAAAAGAAAAGTACAGCTGTATAAAAAATAAAGATAAATTATAAATGTTAAAGGTAAAATCCACATATTTAGCCCAAATCAATCAGAAGCATACTTGGATTTAACAACATCACTCTAGTACAGTTTTGGGTGATAAATTCCAACTATTATTTTTTCTTTTAACCTGAACTATCTGAATAACTTTTATATTGTTACATCAAGGGTGAAATCCAGTGGGTTCTGGCAGGTTCTGGAGAAACGGTAGTGGAAATTTTGAGTAGTTCAGAGAACCGGCTGGCTGGCCCCAGAGTGGGATGGGAATGGAGATTTTGCAATATCCTTCCCCTGCCACGCCCACCAAGCCACGCCCACAGAACTGGTAGTTTTAAAAAGTCATATTTCACCACTGTGTTACATCCATGTATGGTACTCTTCTGAATGGTTTGGGCTAATATATGGTTTTTACCTCTAACATTTATGATTTATCTTTACTTTTCATTCATGTTGGCTTTTCTTTTTTCCTTACTGGCAATCCAGCGCAAAACATTTCTCTTTCACCTTTTCTCAAATAAAAATATAGAAACACACTGAAAAGAATCTTGGGTTGATTGATCAGAGATTATGTACACATAACCCAAACATATTAAATAACTTTGATATTTTTTTGTGTTCCTTGTCCCTTAAAACCTTTAACAGAAGCCTTACTTTATGTATTCATCTTCAAATTTTGATTTTGAAATGGGTGGGGGAAACCCAGGAGACTTCAGATTCGGGTTTTCACCAGCTGTGCCAATATGACATGCCTAATAAAGCTATACTTTGAGGAACCCTGCCTTGGACTCATGATTTACTATGGGCTGTTACTTGGATCCCTGACATTGTGATTACGGTAGTTTGTCACGGGAACAAGCCTTTCCAGTGGAAATCCTTATATTGAACTGCGTTTCCTTAGAGACCTATACTGTTTGGATACGCAGCACTCTGCAGTGGCATTAATGTCATTGGTTTTGTTGTTTTGAATGGTTTGATATGAGATACTTTTTGATTCATTCTTTTACATTTTTGGCTTTGTATTTATTTTGAGATTTTTCTAATACTACATGACATTTAAAAGCTTTTAAAAAGAAAAGCAGCAGAAGCTTCTTCTGCAGAAGCAAAAACATTAGTCACTCAATCCATTTCAGGGGGAAAAATGCTGTTCCATCTCTATGTGGCTACTTTATATTAAGGATATTGTCTCCAAGATCCCTGTAAGAATACAAGGTATACTGAGACCCTGGATTTTGCCACCTGATTGATTCTGTTTATCAGCTGAGACAAGCTTACATGAAGTGACTCTATTCTTTCTTATTCCCAAATTGTGTGCCAAAAATTCAAAAACTGGTTACTCTTAACAAAATCTAATAATCTGGCATCCTTTTTTTGGATTTTTGGATTTTAATATTTTGCATAAAATAAAACAAAATTGCAATTTCCCATAAATATTAGGAGCAGCTTGCATGAGAAATCTTTTATGATATAGTCTGCATCTGGTGTAATACCCTGGAGAAGTTTGGATTAGCATCTAAATCTATATTTAAGTTTCCCCAGAGGGAAAAAATACTGGAAGATAAATATTTTTAACCTAATCTCATATTTTGAGATAAATCCTTTAAGCAGAAACATCCACCTTAAAAGGTTCTAATGAAGAACAAAATAACTAGCTTTTCTTTCTCTCTAATGATGGCTTCTACTGGAGGTTTATAGGGTAAAGGAAGTAGGGAGTTTGTGTTCCACTTGAGAGAGGATATTGGTAAATTTGGAAGAATTCTTCTAACATTTCAATGGGTAACAGTAATATTCTTACCATATAATGACCAAATTGACTATTCTCAGACAGAGATGGGTTTCACATATTTTTACCGCTAGTTCACCATGCACCAAAAGTGTGAATATGCAGGGACCTTCCATGTATGCACCCGGCTTTCCATGCATGTTCTTTGCTCATGCGCTCAGTTTGCATGTATGCACACAGCTTAGGAAACATGGCTAAATAGGAGGGCCTGAACTGATCCAAATTGGCTGAATACCACCACTGTTCTCAGATTAGGATTGAACTGCCCTCCTTCCAGGATTGTGTCATTTATATATCTTTGAACCCAAACAATATGTTAAAGTTCTTATATAGGATGCTACGTCAGATGTTTTCTGTAATTTCATTAGTACAGTGAGTAGCAGCTGGAAGAATTAGTCACTGTTTCCCAGCTCTGTATGGCTATCAGCAGTAGGAAAAACAATCCAACCAGCATAGTTTGAACTTTTTCTCTAGTTTGTAATCATGATAGAAGAAAGTTCTCCTCAGGGACTTTAGCAATAAATTTAGGAATAAAGTTTCTCTGTCCATATACAGTTCAATCATTGCTTATGGTTGAAATAAGGAACATCAAAAGATGAACCTCCAATAAAAATGATATAGCTTAGATCAAAAAATGCTGTTCTTCAATAATAAGGCAGAACTTCAATCGAATTTGAGGCTTATATTTCTTAATTTCTTAAGCTTCTTTTCTAATTTAAAAAATTCTCAAATTTGCCAAATCTACCATATTTCATCACCAGCAGTAAGCGGAAAAAAGTTCAAGTCTTTCTTGAGACAATGTCAACTGCAGGTAAAGGTAACTATGCAGATTTCTTGACAGCATTAAGAAAGTGGTTTGTCATTGCCATCTTCCCAAATGCTCAGTCTAACAAAAACAAAAAGATTCTCCTCACATTAAAACTTGACCTGCAAGCTCACTGTTTTCAGGATAAGGCATTATCACACCTTATCAAAACTTCTTCCTTTCATATAAAAAATATTCTAGGATTTGACAGGAATGTTCCCCATTGTTGTTGTACATTTAGAAATCTGAGAACAGATGAGTATGTCTTGTTCTGTCTTGTTCTACATTGACTCTGGACCATCTCTGGACTAAGGTATTCTTAAAACTTTAGTTTGCATCCTTGAACTGGGTGTACACCCAACAAAATAAGTACCGTAGTTATGAACAACTCTGTCCAAAAATTCCCTTTTAAGGCAACAAATTCTACAATTTACCTGTACAATTATAAAATCTAGTCAACTTCCACACATAGTTCATGAAACTCCTGTTTCAAGAGGAGACTCGGATGACTGAAAATTGTTCAAAATTGCAGATAAAAGATGACAGTAGAAATTTCCCACTACATTATAGAGGGACCTTTGCCTCTCTCTGCTTTGCAAGAACATTATTTATTTATTTAGATAGGTTTGTTAACTGCCTAGTTCTATTTTATCTATGAATCTATTTTTTTACCAATATATATTTTTTGGGTAGAAGGAGTCTTTATCTTCACTTGAAATATAAATAGCATGTTATTTATCTTTTGGCAGTTTGGATACAGTTTTAATTATAAATTTTAATTCAAGGTATTCCTGTTTGTTTGTTTGTTCTTTTAATATGCATATCCAGAATTCAGAAAAGCAAACATTTTATATAGGGATTTCTCTCTCTTTCCTCATCCTTCTTTCCACAATTGGAAGTAGAAGTTTTAAAAGAATAAGAAAAAAGAAAGGCAAAGAAAGAGAATGAATGTAACTGCTGATATTAGAGCCTTCTTAAAATTCATGTCACAGTTAGAATTTGTATAGTGATTTCCATGTTCAAAGCACTTCACAGATGTTATAATTTAATAAGCTCCAAGGCTATGAGGAAGGTGGAAAGTTATGATTTCAAATTATACTTTAAAGAAACAATTGATAAAAAGACAAAAGATTCATCATGAAACGGTTTCAGTTAATTGGCCTTTTCCTGCATAGCTGGAGATTAACTATAAATTAAACAATTACTTGTCTATGGAGTTTGTTTATTTCATTATTTATTTTTGAAGAGCCAAGAGGAACTTGTTGGTAAAATTTTCTGTTTGCAAATATAATTTTAAACAGAAGCTGAAGAAATAGACATCACAAAGAGGCTCTGTGCATTCCTACTTTATTTCTACTTTGTTAATAAAGTGTTATTTCTGTGGGTTGTGAGTTAAAAAAAATGAATTCTCATCAATTTGACAACACGGTCTAGAAACAATTAAGATAAACATAATATACATTTATGGCAGAAAAGATCTGCTGCTCCCAAAAGAACTGTTAAAGAAGCTGGAAACTGTTAAAGAAACTGATAAAGAAGCTAGCATGCACTTGGCTCACTACTTCCCACAGCTAATGCAAGCAGAACAATTTGTACAAATTTGATGGAACTCAATATTTAATCTTTAAGGCTCAAGCCCCATGAGGTTGGGGGGGAACAGTGCGCGTCTTTCCCATATTGTTTAACTTCTTTTCAAGTATAAAGTGTTAACAGAATTGCTACTGTATAAAAAGTATTTCGTTCATGCTCCATACAATGAAACAATTGAGTTTGTATATTCATATTCTTTTTTTCTTTCATATTTCTCAAAATTTTAGAACTTTCTTGGGTTTCTTCAGATTTTCCTGGCTTCCAACACATAAAGAGTCTTTGCAAATATAGTAGAATTGCTTCTATAATAGTGAATCCTCAACTCACGGAAATTACAGTGGAAATCTCTATATGTTTCGCAATAGAAATGGGACATCTAGAACATCCTGTTCTCTCCTTATAACATGAGGAACAAAACACCAGAAGGAGGATTTTAAATGATCAACAATTTTGGCAAGGACAATGGAGTCTCACTGAATAAACTACTGAACAGTGAAATAAATCAGATGTAGTTGAAAATGATAGCATTTCATGGTTACATGGTTCTAGCAATAATTTCAAATTGTTTGGATTCCACACACCATACTAAGCTGATTTGCTTTTGGCTTAATATGATGTAAGAGTGTATCATATTTTGGCAAAATGTGGCATATTTCAAGTCTCAATAGCCATAGAGCAATTTAGAATGTGTTTCAAAGTTCTTCTTATTAACTATATTAAAAGACATGAGGATGTTGATGGGACAAACAACCAGTGCCTTTTATTTCTGCAGTAATACGTTTGAATATTTACTCAATAGATAGGGTATACTTGTAATATCCTCTTCTCTGATCCATGTAGATAATCTGAACAAAATAAAAAAGGGAACAAATACAACCTCAAATATGTTTTTTTCCTTTAAAATATTCAAATTGTACACAGATTTATTTTAGTTTTTATCAAAGTCAGGCTAAAAGTGACTCAAGTCTTTCTAACTGGACTGTGCACTAGTGCATGCCATAGCAGCAGGAAAGCCCATATGTTGTCCAACTTCATGTTGACTGGCAGTTTATGAGGAATAATGGCAGCCTGATAATGACTTATTTAAAAAAATCTTCTTCTAAATAAAGTTGCCTCTTTATCTTCAACTGTTTAAGTTCTGCAAGGGCTGGAAAATAGTAGTGGCATTTGTTCTGCCACAGTGCCATGTTTATCTAACCAATGTTTTCTAATAGATGGAATTCTGGAGTTAACATGGAACTACCGGTAATATACTATAGTTACAACAGAATCCCTATTGCATTTTTGTTATGCTACCTTTATTTAACTGTCCCAATAGAAAATTAAGTGGGCGATTAATTTTAGAAAATTTATCCCAAGGGTGCTTTTTTCAAGAGGCAAATGGATTTTCTGGTTTTTCTTTGAAGATGTTTCACTTCTCATCCAAGAAGTTTATTCAGTTCTACACTCACTTCAGAGCTGAAGAAGCTTCTTGGATGAGAAGCGAAACATCTTCAAAAAAAACAACAGAAAGTCCAGTTGGCTCTTGAAAAAAAAAACACCTTTGGGACAACCATGACCTGGATGACTGAGATCTCCATAGACATTTAGAAAGTTTACTTTTTATTTTTCATTTTAAAAAAATCCTCATCCTAAAAGCGGGAAAATAAAGTAGCTATATAAAACTAATTATGGTTGTATTATTAAGACATTGCACAGAGAGAATTGGGCACGTGTTTAAAAATATTAAATCATAATTAGAAAATTGTATAAAGATGAAATATGCATGTAGTTTATTAAAGAATGGCAATATTGAAATCAAAGATATTTACTGAAATCAATTTTAGTATTCTTTTATACTTAATTATATAACGTCTGCAAGATGTAATATTATTTATTTATTTTATTTGTCAAGATTACAGACAAAGTATAAGCCTGATTGTGAATATATAAGATGTATAAGCATGGTTATGAGTACATGAGATGGTTCCGAATACATGGGGACATTAGGACAGGGACAGTATGCACACTAGTGCGCTTATGCACACCCCTTACAGACCTCTTAGGAATGGGGTGAGGTAGACAGTCTAAGGTTAAAGTTTTGCATGTTTGGGGAAAAAACTACAGAGTCAGGTAATGTATTCCAGGCATTGACCACTTTCTTGTGAAGTTGTATTTTTTGCAATCAAGTTTGGAGTGGTTTACGTTAAGTTTGTATTTATTGTGTGATCATGTGTTGTTGCGGTTGAAGATGAAGTAATGTTTTGTTCAAACATTTGGTTCATAGCACTATTTATTGAGCAAAAAAGGGAGGTATAGAATTTATAACAGATGTTTTCATTCATTATGAATATCTGTATAAAAATGGCCTGGAAAACACGCAAAGATATAAGATAAGTAATAATGATAATGACACTTTTCAGATGCCAGCTTGATCACCATAATATTCTTCTTTAGTGAAAGTATCTTGGTACTTTCATTCACAAGGAATTAAAATTCAAACTATTTATACCATCTTAAAATTGTCCAGAATATTTAATTAATTCAAGTCCTGAAAACAGAATCTGGTTGTATTGAAAAGGCAATGTCAAAATTTCAGCAGTTAGACTGTACGGAAACTGCTCTAGTCAGATTCAAAACAATATCTTTGAATTTTAAATAACTCGACTGACAGAATATCTAAAGAACCATCCCCTCCCATACAGGCATGGATCCATTAGAGATTATTTCTAAAGGGCCTTGAAATTTAGAAGTGAGGGAAGGGTGTTGCTGGCCTATATATTGCCCTTCCTAAAGTAGCTTGCTAATGATTCAGAACCAGGCAAAGGAATTTCTCTTTATGCAGACAATTTAGTTTTTAGATCTTGGAAGTACTGAGTGACTCTTTTTATAAATTTTACACTGTGTTCTTCTGAGAATTGCTCCTGTTCATTATATCCTGTTTTTATTCTTTTCATGAAGTGAGTCCACCCAAAGAATGTATAATACTGAGCAGACTAAAATGCAACTTCTAAACAAAATATATTCCAAAAATGTTCCAGGTACTGTTCAAAGTTCAAAGCTACTGCCCAGCCTGCCAGCTATCTCTTTTTGACTGCTTTTAATAGGGTCTGCTAGGAAGCTGAACTCTTGAAAACTTCTTGTGCTTTCAGTTGCCATTGCTTTCCAAAGCAGAATCACTCTTGCTTTGTTCCCATATAAGACCTAGCAGGAACCAAATGTTTCAAGAACAGGGGAGTGGACAGAGTACTATGCAGGGATTAAATCCAGCAGATTCTGACAGGTTCTGGAGAACTGGTAGGAGAAATTTTGAGTAGTTCTGAGAATCGGTAGCGTAAATTTTGAGTAGTTCAGAGAACCAGCAAATACCGCATCTAGCTGGCCCCAGAGTGGTGTGGGAATGGGAATTTTGCAGTATCCTTTCCCTGCCACGCCCACCAAGCCATACCACACCCACCAAGCCATGGCCACATACCCGGTAGTAAAAAAAAATGGATTTCACCACTGGTACTATGTATCAGCATTACCCAACATGAAGCTGTCCAGTCTTTAAATTTCATTTGATATATCTGTAGTCAAACAATAAACTGAATCCATGACAGAAGAGAGCAACTGTCTTCATTTGGTCTGCATTCCATCCAGTGCAAGCAAAAATGCCTGGAAACAAATGAGGGCATCTTAAATGACATTAGGTGAGATTCATGTTTGCAGAAGAGATCATGGGCTGATAGCTTGTTTTCTTTGCTCTAAGCTCCCTAAATATAGTGGAGTTCTCACTGTTATGATTTTTTGATGAAAAAAGCAAATTCCATATAGGAGATATTTCAAGAACTACAAATACAGTTTCTTAAAATGTTTACAAAAATACTGTATATAATGAAACCTTGGTAAAATAATCTGTATATTTCTAATAATCATATATTAAGAAGGATATTAGTAGACCTGGAAAAATACAGGTCTATAAATAGACATTAAATGTATA
Source organism: Pseudoxenodon macrops (assembly GCA_032467955.1). Taxonomy (NCBI): domain Eukaryota; kingdom Metazoa; phylum Chordata; class Lepidosauria; order Squamata; family Pseudoxenodontidae; genus Pseudoxenodon; species Pseudoxenodon macrops. The sequence goes on from JANHFT010009791.1 coordinate 194,208, forward strand.
TGATAAAGAGAACTGAGGGCATTGAGAAAAGGTTTCAAAAATACTAAAGATGGTACCTCCAACTGCACAACTGAAGCCCCTTTCACATTCATAGGTTCTTCAATCACATGATGACAGCTGTCAGCTTGATTTTTAGATACAGAGAGAGATACCGAGACAGACAGATAGACAGATAGACATACAGACAGACACAGACACACCTATACATATCGTAAGTAGTCCTTGATAACAAATGACTTGTGGGGAAAAATATCCTTATCTCAAAATACTTTCTTTTATTATTTCACTGAATTGTGGCAAAATCGGGACAGATAAGAGTATTTTTCACACAGTGCCTAATCTATGAATTTTACTATCATAGGATGTTACAAACTTGGATAATTGTTAAAAAACAAGAGAGAATGAATACTAAGACTATCAGTCTTGTTGAAGTATTGTTGCTAGTATCAGAAGCCAGAAAGCCTCTGAATACCAATTTCTAGTGCATACAGTCACATCTTGCTTTGATGCTTCCCATGGATACCTGGTTGGGCCCCATAGGATAGCCAGCATGAAAACAGAATTTTAACCTTTCATTTGGTTCAATACTTTTTTCTTTGATTTATATGTCACTTACTTCATGTGAGCAGCTCACCTAAGGCCATACAAAAGTACATTTAAAGAGGTCACCTGTGTGGGTAAAATCTGCTCGCACATTTAGTTTTCAGTTGGAGATACGATGTACAATTCATTTTTTATTCTTTTTTCTTCTGAAAGGAAGGAGAAATCTAGAGTGAGACTGGAAGGAAGAAAGTGATAACCCACAGGAAAGTCAAACTATCTATTTATTTAGTTTTGTGTTTTGTGTTGCATTTTGCATTAATCGCTGCCATGCACAAGAGCCCTGTAATTTATTATTGGTGATAAGTGCAGACAGCAGCTATTATTTTTTCTCCTGGTTTTGAGATGTGGTGAAGAGGAGATGCTTAGATTTATAAAACATGTATTATTCAAAGATCCAAGCATGGACTGGTTCTATAGCAATTGCCCCAGGTTTTTGTTTTTTTCAAGAACATTTCATTCTTTTCCCTTACTTAGAAAAGTCATTTTTCTGTCCCATTTTCGTTGTGATTTTTATGCAATAATAAATTAGAAATATTTGGACTATTTGCAATCCAATGTAATAGTTTCAGGACATATTTGCTTTTATTATCACATTATGTTCCCAGGACATTAAAGAACTCAAATGTGTATGTACATATATATTCATGTATGTATGTATTTCCTCAATCCATATCGCCATCTATCTCCCTCAAAATAAAGATCAAACAATAATATATAACAATTTACCTCAAGATATACATATGGTATGTTTCTCAATGGCTGTCATGAACAGCATCCAAAATAATACAAATCACATCTCACAGATGCTGACCATCTTCCTCTCATATGATACCTCACCCAATGCTATCAAATGAACTTACCCAGAATTGAAACCCAACTGAAGCTACAACTTCTTCACAATCTTCCTAAAAAGATTGGAGAGAGGGAAAAGGTTGTCTAGCAACTAGGTTGTCTGGAAATGGTTTCTTGAAAAGAAACTAAACCACCAATTCCTTAAGCATCAGTGGGATTACCTCCTCAATAAATTAACCATGGCCAGGACCCAATCACATGTTTTATCCTAGCAGTTAACCAGGAGGGACATAGTTGAAGGTGGCCATATTTAAAATTCCAAGTCCAATTTCTTGGCACCAACAGGCTCAAACTCATCCTGGATAACTAAGACAGATTTGGCTTCGATCAATTCCATGGATCTTGCTTTAGTGTCATTGTCTAAACTGAACTCAGAAATCCTGCAATAATTCTTTTAAAAATACTGGTATCTCTTTAAAAAGACACAACTTCAGTTGATAGTTGTGAGTACTTAGAACAATGAAACTGGTTGTAACTTTTTAAACTTATAAATACAATCAGACTCTATGCCTAAGGATGAATTCTGATGTATTTTATGGAGATATGCATTTTATCAGGGATAAAACATTCACTGGGAGTATAGGATCAGAAACAGTCTGAGCTATTTATTAGTCCAATCCTTTGCTTAATGCAAAATCCAGCAAACCTGTCCTAGCAGGTGATCTTCCTATCTCCATCTGAAAGTGTGCAGCAAAGGAGAATCTACCACTCTTCTAAGCAGGCTATTCCTTTGCTGAACATTTCTTATTATCAAGCTTGTATTCCTAGAGAATCTTCTCCAGATATGGAAGTTTGCCCGCTGAAGAATTCATGGCAGCAAAATATTTTGTTGTTAGTTACGAAGTTGTGTCCAACCCATTGTGACCTCATGGACAATGTTCCTCCAGACCTTCCTGTCCACTACCATCCTCTGGAGTCCATTTAAGCTCATGCCTACTGCGCAGTGACTCCATCCATCCACCTCATTCTCTGTCATCCCCTTCTTTTGCCCTCAGTCTTTTCCAGCATTAGGCTCTTTTACAATGAGTACTTCCTTGTCATTATGTGGCCTAAGTATTTGAGTTTCATCTTCAGGGAAAATATTAGCCACAAGCAAATCTGGGGGGAAATTGACCTTTCTTCAAAGAAGAAAAATGGCAAAGTACATACACTTTTCAAAATGTTCTAGGTGACCAGAATGTATTTTCTAAGTTTGCTTATTCTTTTAAATCCTAATATTTTTATGTTAGGCATTATGAGCAATGCTTCAGCCTTTTTAGAATGGTTTTTCCCCTTCTTGTGAGCTATCTAGAATTACAAAATGACAAAGCAACATCATATGGCACAATCCAGAATCCACAAGCGCAGAGAAGTAGCTTCTTTCTGCTGTACATGTGTTGGACTTCTTGAGATTAACTAAAACTAGAGATTCCCTTCATGTTTTTGTTCATGCATTTTTAATAAGGCAATGTAATCCTCATCTATCCCATCAGGCTGTCAAATGTTTCTTTGGATTTAAAAAAAAATGTTCAGAAAAGATAACAGACACAAAAAACAGGGAGAAGAACAACACAGGGCTTCTTTAAAAAAAACACCAATGATATATCCATATCAGAGAGGCCTTTGATATGACAGAATCCCTTGCAGGTGCTGGATCAAAATAGAATCTCATGGTCTCCTCAAAGGCACGTTGTGATTGCCTTGCCCCTAGCAAATTTTCAGAATGAAAGGAACAAAATATAGGACTGTAGTAGATAAAAAAAACAGCAATAATGTATATGAAATAAAATATATATGTGCACTTTTTTGCAAATGTAGACGCAGTTGTTAATGCTCTACATAATGTATCCAGCACTCTTTGCTTGGAAATACTATTATATTTGTTAAATTCTCTCATTTTTAACAGACCAAGTAAAGAAAAATTAAAATCTCCTTCAAGCCGAGTTCAACTCTGGATGACTTCATAGACATGTTTCTTGCTAACAACACAGAAATATAGGTTGGCTTCCACTTAGATCTTAATTGCTCCACAAATTACCATCATAAGTCATGGCAATCATTAAGGGAGTCACCATGTATCCACACTTGATCTTATGAACATTTAGCTGCAGTTTTAATTAAAGGCTGAGGTCATTAACTAAACATCTCAGTGGTTAAGCAAACTCATTTTCATGAATCGTGTTTTTTGCCAGACACTGAGCAAACATGGGAAACCCAAAATAAAAAATAAATAAACCAAAAATCAAGGTTATGTGACTGTTTGACACTGCAAATGTCAATAAATACAACCAGTTGCTAGATACCCAAAATGCAATCATATGGCCACAAGTGTGTGTGTGTGGCTATCGGAAGTAGATCTAGAGAGAGCAACCAGTCATTAAACAAGTTCTGATGTAGTCTAAGACTGCCTTCCTACTGTTGCTTACAGCCATATTATTTCCTGGAGGAATCTTGTCCAAGGACTAATCAGTTAGACAATTTTTTTGCAATATACTATTACCTACATTGAAAGCTTGTCTTGTCAAGTTAAAAACTTTTCATGGTCAAAAAGAATGAAAGCTAAATTGCCAAATAATTCAAATCAATGTTTGATCATGGTGGCTAGCTGTATGTGAGTGGCATATTAGAAGACTGGGGAATTGCTGGTTTAAAGTAAAATATACAAGATAGAATGTTATTTCTTTCTCTGAATCATGGCAAAGCCTAAAGGCATTTTGTAAATTATGCAAAAATTATTACACATTTATTTATCACTGACAATATGCTGTATAACATTGTTTTATTTATGGATTGTGCAAAGTCACTGTCTCTTTCAAGAATTGTGCAGAGGCCTTGCTAGAGTCATGACTTCCGCAGAAGGTGTCTCAGTTTATGAATTGAACAGATTTCTCTAATTCACATTAAGATACATTTAACATTCCTGTGGCTTATTCCACACATAAGCAATAAGATAGGGCACATATGGAGATTTGCGTGCAACAAATCCTTCAAATTATTCTGTCATGTATATAATACTTAGCACGAACCAAATTCTGAAATAATTGGAACTCGAAATCAACATATATGAAGCCTTTAGGATATGTTTAAACAACAAATTCCATTTTTACTTGTGTTTGACGGATGTGTTTAAACAACAAATTTCCAGCACTGTTTTTGCTGACCAAAGATAAAATGAAAGATTTTATCCAAAGCCAGGAAGATGTATTATACATAGTTCTTTGCTGTGAAGTTTTTGAGCTGAATTCTCAAATACAATATAATATTCAGGAAGCCATCTTGGAAAAGTAATGTAACAAACTTTAGTGTCACAAACAATTTTAAAGTAATGAGGCTTGTTTTCACATTTGGAATGACTCTGTTATTGGCAGAGACAATTGGATACCACCCGAAGGTGAACTTACACATCCAGATGAGCTGCCAAGTTTAGGAAGGAAGTTGATTCAAGCCAGACCTCTGCTTCTCTTACACACATATGAACCAAGCTTCCCAAACCTCAACAACAATGCACCATCCTAAAGCAGTAGTACAACCACCACTAATTAAGATTAAAGACTGTTACAGCAGCAAAGCCAAGGGCAAAAGTAGGAGCTACCTTTACCTTTGCCAAACCAGACCAAGGAGGAGCCAAATATAGAGGACTGAAAAATAGCAATGAATCTAGAGTGTGTTAATTTTTCTCTCTCTTTTGATTTCTCTGTAATGCAGTTTGGTTTTCTGACCCATGCCTGCCTATGTGGATTATATTCTAATATTGCCCTGTTGACCTTGTATTTTTGAGTTTTTATTTATGGAAAGGTTACACTTTATTCCTGAGTTATTAACTGTAACTAGAATTTCCATATCTGGACTACAAAGCTCCAGGTGATCATTATATGGCAGCAAATATTACAGAAAACTGTATTCGCTGCCAGCTATTGTTTATCCAGAGTTTTGCAGACCAGATATGGATAGCCCTGGAGGTTTTTCTATCTAGAATTTTATAATCCAGTACAAATACCATCTGGGAAATGAAGTAATCCCAACCTGCAGAATATCCCTACTTTTGAAATGGAGGAATGAAATCAGATAATTCTATAAGATACATATTCTCACTTTAATTCTATTAATATCAAACTATTTATATCTATTGTATTTAAACTCCAGCTGCTGTATTTTAGAATAGCTGGTATTTTTGATGGAGCTTCTTTGCTTATCAAACTGGGGTGCAAAGGTTGTTTTGTAAGCACTGTTAATTTTCCCATAGCATTTGATTTCTTTTATTCCTCTTAGATTTCTTTGCTATCATTCAAATTCTTCCTCCCCTTTGGAGAAGAAATATTTGATCATGCATGCAGTTGAATTAGTAATATGCTGTCTTTGAATGAGGTTCAGAAATTTCAGTTTGTGCAAAAACATTGTTATTCAAGGGAAGTTAGTCTTTTCTCACCCACAGTGTAATTTGGAGAAGAGAAGATCCTCTGAGAAAAACATATCAAACTGATAGATTTGTTTGTAGAAGGGTTTGAACTACCATGTTATTGCACTAGTTACTCACTTCTGTATTGTCGCATTCACCATCCATATTTTCCTGATTCTGGCCTCGTTTTGACCATACACACTTTAGAATAGAATAGAATAGAATAGAATAGAATAGAATAGAATAGAATAGAATAGAATAGAATAGAATTCTTTATT
>JANHFT010009791.1:200415-214832 GCA_032467955.1 Pseudoxenodon macrops
CTCTATAGCGTCGTTTTGAGGGTAGGAGTTGAAACAATTTATGTCCAGGATGCGAGGGGTCAGTAAATATTTTCACATTCCCGAATACACACTTCTTGAATTCACTGAATTCAGCCTACATTTTGTTTTCTCATGAAAAAGTTCATTTTCACTTTCTGATAACAATATGAACAGAATCATGCTTATATGCAGCTATTTTAGCTTGTTTCAATAGTAATTAATGAAAGCCTATGTATTATCCATTATTTTTATACCAATATTTCATTGCCATATAACCTCTTCATCCATTTCTCCAATGTTTAGTGAACATTCAAACAAGGTAAATGCATCCATCTTCTTGCTCTAGTTTTGCATCATTTATGGATAAGCTGTAATCATTCAATTCCTCTTCCTACCAATCACAACTGCTTTGGTGTTTGATACATTAATTTTCAGATCCATAACTGCATTGTATGATGCAATCAATCTAACATTTACTACAAATCACTTGAGATGTCACTCAACAGCATAGCAACATCTGCATGTAAATCATAGATTTATTGAATTTCTTATCAACCCATCTTTAAGGTCACCACAAACATTCCTTGTATATATTTTCCATAGAAGTACAGTATTAAACAACTAAAAGACATTACAGATCTATGTCTTGCTCTCTACTTCCGGTTGAACCATTTATTAAATATTCCATTTATTTTAAGTATGCTTTACTTCTATGATATACCACTATTGTTGCATTCAGTAATTAATGTTAATTTTCATATTCATGCACAATTTCTCATAACTGCAACCAATTTTCTTTATGATACATTTTCTGTAAAATAACAAATGTGCTGCAAACTATATTCATCAATATTCAACCAAGGAGGACAATGTATGTTTAGTTTTCATTTAACATCCGTTACATACCCTTCATTTTTATTTTCCCCCTTTTTTAGCCAATGTTAATTCATTTCCTGTCTTGTTTGTACTTTTTGTCATTCTTTGTTCTTGTTCTTGTTGTTTTTTATTTGTTCTTCTTGGTTTTTTTTAATTTGTATTTCTTGTACCTTGTATCTTATCTTGTCTTTGGACATTAATAAAAATAATGTTAAAAAGACTATCAATTGCAAAAGGCAGCTTTACTTGGAACAGATTACATCCTGTGATGAATCCTTTAATACTATCAGACAACAACTTATCCCTATTTAGGTCCTTCGGATAGGTGGATAAAAGTGCACTTTTCAGTCTAAATCAGGGGTGAAATCCTACCGGTTCGGCCCGGTTCTATAGAGTAGGTTGCAAGCAGCTGGTGACGTCATTTTGTGTGCTTTTGCATTGTGTGTGAGTCAGTTCAGCTGCTTTTGCATGGTGTGTGAGTTAGTGGTGTTTTGTGTTGTGTGTTTGTAAAGTGTAAAAAAAATGTGTTCTGTCTGTGTAAAGTGTAAAAGCATGCCCACCCAGTCACCTGACATCCAAACCATGCCCACAAAATAAGCCACACCCACAGAACCAGTAGGGACAATTTTTAGATTTCACCCCTGGTCTAAATATATGTCTGACTGTAGGAGCAACCATTATAACAATAATAATAATAATATTAAGAGAAGAATATTACAAAGAAACTCAGGGTTATCAACATTGTTACTGCACTGATTCTTCTGTTAACATTACTGACCAAGTCAGACCATAGCTAAAAATATCAAAAACACTTGCCCGGTTACCCCATTTCCTTCACATGAATGATAAAGTATTTGGAAAATCATTATCTGAAATAGAATCGCTGCTCAACACTGTCTGTATATACAGCCAAGAAATTGCAATGGATTTTGGACTGGAGAAATGTGCTACCCTCACCCTCAACAGGGGGAAAATAGTGAAAACTAAAAGAATCAATATGCCCTATGGATATAACATCAAGAGTCTGGATGAAAGCAATCACTACAAATACCTGGACATCCTTCAAACTGACAACATCAAGCACTGTGAAGTCAAGAAGGTTAGAAGTGAATACATCATGAGAATGAAGAAGATCTTAAAGTCTAAACTCGGTGCAGAAGATATCAGTAGGGCAATTAGTACCTGGCCAATTCCATACAGTTAGAACACCAAATTGGGTACCTTTCCTAAAAGAGGAGATTGGAAACTAGGCAGAGATTGCACAGAAATGGTGGTCTGAGGATATTTCTGTGTAGAGCACACAGATGACATAATAATTAAAAGATGTACCAGTAGCTATTGTCTTTGAGTTACACCAATTTATTCCTAACACCAATTTCAAACAGGGCTTTTACTTTTCTTGTAGTGATTCTACTTTGGCTTTTGATTTATAAAAAAAATAATTATTTATTTGTTCCATGTCCATTTTTCCCAACTTCCATTCTTGATATTACCAAATAATACTCTGATGTATATTCAGAGTGTTTCATGTCCTTGTATTCTTCTATCATTCTCACAATCTTTCATCATAAACAGTCAAATCAATCATGTTTGCGAGAAGGTAGCTGGTTGATTGAAATCATTTGGGCTCTTACATGTTTTTCTTATTTTGCACTTAAGATTACTTTAAAAGGGCATTTGTGAAGGGACAGTGGTTTTAAGAAGAATGACTAAAGAAATAAAATAGTGTACTATAATGGCAGAAATTATAGCTGGATTTAGTAGTGAAGTACAACAAAGACTGAATAGTGCAGAAAATCTTGTTAAGGAGAACTCCAAGAAATCCAGAGTTTTGGAAGAAACTTGAAAATGCAGGAGTAGCGAGGTTTAGAAGTTTCTATTGCATGATCCTGGAAGGATCAGAGAAATGAACCACAGTTGGGATTGGGCCAACAGCTGGCCCATTAAGATATCACAGCAGACTATTGAGAAGAACTTAGCCCAAGGAGAAGGACCAGCAGACTTAGGGGCAAAACATTCAACAATTTATTCTGGCTAGTGCTGAAGTGAATTGATAAAATAATGCCAAAAACTCTAATAACTGTAGTCCCTTCAGTAGCAGGGGAGCTGTGCCAAGTAAAGAAGGGCAGAGACCAGTTTGCTTGCCAATGTTTTAGTCTTAAGCACTACCATTTCCTGCACTAAATTATAAGTGAAGGAATTCTAGAAGTCAATTGTAAAGCTACAGCAGCTAACAAGCCAGCCTACCCATTCAGCAACCTAATACCATCATAACTAGTTAAATTGGATTGTAGTGACCAGGGAAACACAAAGCGCTTTCAACCCTCTGGCTGAGATCTTGACAATACACACTGGTGGAGGCAGTAACCTACAAAGTGTGCAAAGAGAGGAGAAATTCAACTTTTCACATCAGTCCAAGCCAGTAGTGAAACATAGGCTACTGCAAAAGCCACAGGAATATAAGGGCAAAAAGAGGCAAAATATTAACGCCTCTAGTTGTTAAGTCTAGTGGCAAATAATACTGAATGGAACAGGAAAAAGTGAAACTTGTTGCAGGAGAAAGGAAAGGTCAGGAAAATCAAATCTCCGACAGCTTTGTCATATAAGAAATGGCTGTTTCTATCCTCTGGGAAAGCATTCAAAGCTGCAGCAAGCAGCCAGACAGGTACCCGGGTGCTTCATTGGCATAATGCCCAGAAGCAGTGAGAGAAGCCCAAAGAAATACAGCTACAGAGAAAAAAGTGGAAGTGATATATTTAACTATACACTAAACTATTTGTTCATGTTTTGCACTAAAAAAAGAAACTTTATCCAAAGTATTTTCTGTGTTCCTTTAGATTTACATAATTCAACTCCCAACACACAAACACATACACACCCTCCGTACTTACACATTTACATTTATGCTTAAGCCACATTTGAAAGAGATATTTTAAAGTGGATGTCAGTCATGTTTCTCATCAATTCTTGAGACTACAAGTAACAAAATCACTTTGTCTGTATTTTCACTTCTTGTTGTAACTCATCTACTCATATTACCTGGATTAGTGACAATTCATTCAGATTTTTGCATACTTTTCTCCTAAATCTAGTTTTCTAATTAAATTTAAACCTTCATTTCTCAACATATATTAATCAACTCTCTTCTTTTTAACCTCCTTCCCTTCCTTCACATCCATTTACCAGTTACTGATCTTACATATAAATGTGACATAGATATTAATGTCTGCCACCCATAATGATTTTGTTCAATCAAGGCTTACATATAATACTTTTTAATAAGATACCGAAGGTATAGACCAGATCAGCAACTTTAATCATATTTGTTCCACATACATCATTCCCTATTAATTATAAGAATAGTAGTAATCAGTTTTGGTACATTTTACTTACAAGTACAATCAAAACCAGATTCAAGAATGTTAATTCTTTCTGTACAAACTGTAGAGATTATTTTACAGGATAACATAATAAGCCTACAGTTCTCGATCTGGAAGGTATCGGTAGCATTCTGACACACACTTGGGGTCAAGTTGACCTTTATCAATATCGTCCCAAACTGCACAAAGGTAACAGTTACTTGGGAATACTCCATTTAAAAAACTTCCAGATGGCAGGAATGCTACACAGACTGCCTTGAGCTCTTGATAAAAGAAAGGAGCTAAATCTAACAAACCAACAAAATGTGAAACAAAGTTAGTTCCAAGCTACTGTATATTCTCTTAATGTCAAAGGGTTCATTTTGAAAATTATATATAGTGCATAGATCCATAGAGGACTTACCTACTACCTAGTTATACACATGAAAATTGCAGTAATTTTGCCTCATTACCATTTCTACCCACTTTTATTTCATCTGCTTGGAATGATCTAGTGAGTGAACGGTTTATGTAGAGTGTATCCTAGAACTCAAAGTGTTATTGAAACTATACCACTTCATGATGCAAGTTGTGGCATATAGGACTGATTCTTTTAAGGTTGTATGCATACATCAGGGTGAGTTGTTGTTGTTTTTGGTGCCAGTTTGCTCAGGGTTGCACCTCGCTCACACGTATGTGCAGCAATCAAAAAATATTCTGCACATGCGCAGAAGCAAAATCCAAAATGGCGGCGCCCACGGAGACACCAAAGGAACCAGCTCCATGACATCATCGCTGAGTTACTATCGATTCTAAAGAACCAAAAGTAACCCATCTCTGGCATACATGTATGTATGTGAGAAAGAGCAGAGAAAACTTTATATTGGGAGAACAATTCTAACTGGTTTTAGCACCTTTTTTGCATGAAGAGAAAGATACACAGACATTCAGCTGTATATCACTGAAAATGATAAAACTGCCAGCATTTGTATTGTCACAGAAAGGATTCTATTGTATGCAAGCATTTGGAAAGGTAACCATCTTCTTTACCTTTTTGGTAGGTTGTTTAAATAATATGCAATATATGACTTCAGTGTCTTGGAAATGTACATATTTGTGCAATTTGATATAGCACTCAGTTTTTTCTAGTCAAATCAGAGGTGGGTTCCTACCGTTTCGGACTGGTTCTACCAAGTAGGTAGTAGGCCGCTGGTAACGTCACAGAACTGGTTCTGCTCCTTAGGCGCCGGCATCTTTTTTTTTTTGAATTTTTTTCTGTATTTTTTTCTTCTGCACATGCACAGAAGCTGAGTTTTCGGCTTGTTTTCGGTCTGTTTTGGGGGGGATTTTTTCTAATGCACATGTGCACAAGGCGCGCCCATGCGGCGCGGGAGGAACTAAACCAGCAGCGAGGTAAGTTAGAACCCGCCCCTGAGTCAAATATAATCTTAAATTCAAGATGGAGATAAAATATATAATTAGTTTTGCAAACAACAATGTCATTGCTATATAATATTATTTTTGTTCCCTAGAACAGGTAATAAAGATGATTTTCTAACCCGATGCTGTGGGCATATGTTGAATTACTACCATTCTCTCAGTCAGCATGAGAGAGCAAGTCTTATTGCTCACTCAGGGAGACAGTAAGGTTCAAGTTAAGAGGGACTGATTTGGATCATATATTCTTTTTGTCAAAGATTTAAGCAGAACCATAATGGCATTTGCAATGCAAAGCATACTGATCAACCCCATTTAATAGTTATCATTAAATCTTTCAGAAAACACCTAGCTTAATGGGAAATTAAGTCATTAGTCAGCAGGTAAATGGATATGTCCAGGTGCCTTCCTTGTCATTCAGTCATGTCACAAGTGTCATGCCATGCCATGCCTTGTTTGAGAACTCATGGGGAGACATGAGCTTTGTATTCTTACAAGAATCATTGCATGCATACCTGACATAAAAATAAAATTGTACATGCCTTTAAAGAAAATGAGGCCGTTAACCTCATTTTCCTTTAATAGATTCTTTCAACAAATTTTCTGTTCTCAAGCACTTGCTGTTCAATGGTACAGAATAATTCCTGCTGCGTGTGGTAAGATCAAATCTAGAAATCAAAATCATCTCATATGCCCAACTGCCACAGGATCAAAGTATTATATCAAAACGGAAGGACATAGTTAAATTGGAATTCACGGCTAGCAGTTGTGATAATGGCAGTCAACTTGAATGATTTTAAAAGAGGACAGGACATATTCAGGGGAAATCATATTATCAATACTACTAACATTGATTGTAGTTTATGACGTCTGGAATTATATATCACTTATTGGAATAGTGACAGTGGAAGATAGCACTCACCTGCAAAGTCAACCTTGTGAGCTTCCCAAAAACAGCAGGTTAACTTTTGAGTAAACAGGATCAAACAAATGGCTTTATTCTTGATCCAGCAGGAATCGTTTTATATGAGGAAATAAGAATCTGTCCAGGCAATCTCCAAGAACTGGACACAATTGAAAAGAAAAACAAAGTGTAACATCAGCAATTGGAAAGAGTGGGGATTGAGACACCTTTCACCTTCAGTATTAACAATAAAAGGTTATTTAATCTTTTACCACATTTATTGTCCATATTTATTGATTGATGAGTTTCATTCAATTATAACTATTACAAACACTTTGACAGAAATTTACCTGAGTTGAATTCTTTCACTCACTTTTCCTGCTATGATAAACAGTTTGCTGGCTTGGTCTGCTGCTTCCCTTATTGTGAGGAGAAGTTGATCTACTTTAACACTGAATTCTTCCCAGCAAAAACTATTTTTGTTCTCATAAAAGATGGATATTCTCAAGCACAAATTCTCCAGCAAAACTCTAAGAGGCTTTATAGAAATAACAAACAGTCTAGTATTAGATCTGAGATTAAATTGTATTCAGATGTAAGTTTGGCCCACCTACTGATATCCTTTCCATTTTTTCTTTTGCTCACTAAATGACATTGACTATAAATGTCAATGTCATTTTGTTGTTCTGGAATTAAACTTTGTCTGATTTTTCAATTTTTAAAACCTCACGTTTCAAGATTTGCAAGTGCATAAAATAATAACTGTTAAAATCTCTTTGAGCAGAAGTTTAGTTCTATCAACTTGGCTCTTGGTAAATATATGGATAAATGTGTTTGTTACCCTAACATGTCTTCAGCATAATTCTTAGCTCTTTCGAGAAAGTTCTAGTAATGTCTTTGATCTTATACATCTATTTTATTCATTATCAAGGGAGAATTCAGTCTCAGTTTAGTTTTGGACTTCTTGTTTTTCCTTGGAGTCCAGGCTACTTTTAACAACCATAATCTGAAGCATCTGTTTCATTCTTTCTCGATGGCCAGTTTTCTTTTTCCCCCTCCCGTTTGTATTATTTTTAAATTTTCCTCTTTACAACATTTCCGTATCAGTGTACTTCCAGTATATGTCCTTTTTTCCCATTACATCAATATATTTATACATGTGGTTCCATTGTCATTTATACATGATACATATACATTATACATGCTAGTATATTACTATACTAATTTATAAGCAAGCATTTTGTGTCATATAATGTTCAGGCACTGTATTTTGGCACACTGGTAGTTTTAGATCCACATTCTAGTATGATCTACAGTCAAAAATGTTGCTGTACCAAATTAAGCAAAAGTAGGTCTCTTTATTTATTTATTTATGTTTATTTATTTATTTATTTATTGTTTTCTCCATGTTATGTTATTACACAATCTGATTTTGTGCACTTGCACATGTTTCATTAGCCAACTAGTAACATCATCAGTAATAGTGAGTGTGGGGTTTTGTCCCTGTTCCCTGCAAGTATTGGAGGAGGTATTATTTTCTCCTTGAAGATTTCATAATTAGGATATTATTTTCTCATTGTTTGTTTGTCTGGTGCTAATCCCTGCTTATCTGGGTGTAGGTTGCTGAGATTATGTGTTCTGGTCTTTTTGTTTCCTTCTTAGCTCTTTAATTGTCTTTTTTGAATGACATGTGAATGTGGTTTATCTCTATATGTCTATTGATAACTGATTTGTCTGAATGTCAAGGAATTCCCTTTTTTAAAATTTAGCTTTGTCTAGGAGCATCACAATTTCACAGTTTAAGTATGGTTGAGTCTGTCCATTATTGAAAAGTTAAGAAAAAGATATTTTTCTCTAAATTCAGAATTTATATTATGCCAATAATTAGCAAAAAAAATTCCTATAAAGAATCATATCCTGTCCATCCTCTATGGTCTTGGCTGACAGATCTACAGGAGCATGGCAACTATTGGGCAGCACTAGCCCTGCAAGCAAAGAGGATATCTCATTCCCTAGCAGCTAGGGCCTAGTTGTATACACAAGCTGTATAAAACAAGGAGAAGGCCAGATTTGGCCCAGGCCATAGTTTACCAACCTCCATTGTAGAATATAGATTTGCAGTGAATCCACTGTTGCTTTGAGCACCCCAGAAGATGTTTTCCAACTTTTCTAGTTAAAGAAATCCACTGAAGTTATTGTTCCTTAAATAAAACCTGAAGCTGTCACTGCTTAACAGATCTCAGAAAGGTTATTCTGAAAAGACTGTCATAAGGCTTGTATTGTGCTAATCTTTGAAATTTATTTCTGATTTACAGAAATGTACACTCACCTATTTTTTCCTACATTCTACCATTGTTTCATAAGACTGTTCAATGAACCCCTCTTCAACTTATTTCAAAATTGACTTTTTGTTTCTCTCACAGCATTTCACAGTAATAAATTTAGCCCTCTTCCATCAAAGATATAAAGTCACAATTCAGTGATTAAACACACTTTTATATGCTTTTCACATTTCCTAAATATGCTAACAATTTCATTCTACTCTTCAACTGTGCTAGTCAATTCTGTTTACATTCTTTCTTCTCCTTCTTTTTTAAAGAGAGAGAATGAGATACTATTAGATCAGATTCGGAAAGCATTTATGTGCTTTTTCAAAACTTTTTCTCTTTTAAAAACAAATAAACAAAGGAAGGCATGACTAGGCAAAGAAAACAAAATGAACTTCATCCATCTGACCTTGCTTAAAAAATCTTCCCCTTGGAAGATATCCCAAGACTTGCTTGAATAATGACACCTGTCATGAGGCAGACTGATAAAGACTGAGTATTTGACACTACAACAATAACATTTCATCATATGTAAAAGTGTTCCTGATAATGTACCCAGGGATCATGTACAAATTATTCACATAATGACACTAACCCTCATTCAGAATAGTTTCTGTGAATGGTGGAATATAGTCCAGTAAAGCATTTATGTTTCATCAGTGAAGACATTATAGATGGATTACAACAGAGTCCCAGCTACATCTTGCTTCTCTCTGCAGCCATGAAGTAGGTAAACCAAGGAAAGGACTCAAAGAGTTTTAAAAGAGCAGCCAACAAAATTGTCACTGGATTGCTTAGGGTAGTTCATTAAAATATCCATACAAAACAGACTATAGCTTACTATATCAGATAATATTCAGTTCTCACTATGCACACATTTCTGAACACAAAAAATGTTTACATGAGAAATATGACATTCCAGGAAATTTGAATCCCTGATAAATTTATAATAAACATTAAGAGAAAGAAATCAGTTAGATGAATATTCATTGTCAATTAAAATTCACTGTTGCTCCATTCTTTTTCTGTTATTATCCATTGCAGGAGATGTTGATTTTTCAGGTCTGGGTGTATTATTTAAATATAAGAAACTGTTCTGAACTATACCACGTAGATAAAGACAGGGTCCTTCTACTCAGAACTTCTGGAAATTAAGGACAAAACTCAAAAACATTTTCTAAAACTATTACAGCCCTCAATATTATGCTCAAGCGGCCTCAAATCAGACTGAAAATCCATTACATAATGATGATTTTTTCCAATGGGAGTTCTACTGATTTCTAGTGCAAATATCCTAGATCAGTGATGGTTATCTTTTTTGATGCCAAGAGCTCAACACACACACGTGTGTGTGTGAATGCATGCAGACGTGCCCCAACCCCCAAAAGGCAATGCGAGCATCCCCATACATGCACTTGCATCCCCTACGGGTATGCACGGATCCCACACGTGCGCATGCATCTCCTGCGCATGTGCATTTATCCCCGCGTGTGTGTCCCATTCCCCTGTGCATTTGTCATGACCCCCCACGCATGTGCCCTGGCCACCCCCCGCACCCTATTTTGGGTCCCAGGTTGGTACAGGAGGCTTTCCAGGCCGGAAATGTGGCATGAGGGGGCATTTTGGCCCTGGAAATCTTCCTGTATCAACCTGGAAGCAAAAATGGGGTACGGGGGTGCTGCACGAGGCCTTCTGTGCCCTGTTTTGGTCCTGGAAAGCCACCTGCACCCCCCCACAGCATGCGCCACACCACACATGCATGCATGCATCTCCCACATGCATCCCACTCCTTATGCATGTGCAGCAGAGACCTGAAACCAGCTGGCTGGTGGGAGGCATGTGCAAATGTGCAGTGAAGCTGGGCTGGGCCAATGGCTGGTGTGCCCACAGAGAGGGTTCTATGTGCAACCTGTGGCACATGTGCCATAGTTCCACCATCACGGTCCTAGATATTTTTGGTATCATTAATCTGTTGCTTTCTTCTTTCCTCACTTTGTGCTGTTTTATCCTGATCTATACAGTATATACATGCACATATTATAAATCTTTGTCATCTAGGAAGTGTGCACATATGCATGTATGTACGTATATGTACCATACACATACAGATGATTAAGTAAAGGTTGCAATTTAGTGGGCCTTTTCATCTGCACTCTCTCCTTTCATCTTTCCAGTGATGAAACCCATTACGTTGAAATTGCTATGTTTGTGTGCAGACCAAAAGTGAATGTGGTTGAAAATCTTTTCATCTGCTGGCATCAGATAGTTTCAAATAAGTGTAACTTTGACAATGGGAGAAAATTGGGAAAAAGAAATTCATAGCTTCATTAGATCTCTGATGAAGATGATTTCTGTAACATAATTTCTCGCTCAAGAATTCAGTCAACTGATCCCAACAGTCCTCCATGTGTTTAGCAGGTTGTACAGGTGACTTCCAGACACAGTCAAACTATTGAAACATTACATGAATATGTTTTAATATAAAATGTGAATGATTTCTGAAATGCAATGCAATATGTGTCCTGCATTCTAAAATGCAAGGAATAACTCTCATCAAAAACTGGGCAAAGAGACAGCTCATCAGGGTCATTTGAAATGTCAATAGGGCAGGGATTATTAAAATCCCAGGGAGAACCTCAATCCAGAATACAGGCATCATTAAAAGAAGGTACGCAACTAGGGTACCAATAGATGATATTGTTTAATTGAAGGAACCTGACAACCCAGTCTGATTAGATTGGCAGGACAGATTATTATGGGCAACAAGCCATCCCTGAATTAACCAGGTTCTGTAAGGTTTTATAGATGACCAGCATTGTGAATCATACCCAGAAGCAAACTAACAACCAATTCATCTTCTTAAAAAAACAGTGGTCTTATATGTGCATACCAAGATATGCACATCATTGCTCATTCTGTTGCATTCTAAAAAAGTTGACACTTCTATGTAGCTTCAAGGCAGCACATTGCAGAGCGTAAGCCAGGAGGAGAACAAAGCATGAGTAACTGGCTGATCTAGGAAAATGTGCAATTGGCACTATAAATAAAGTTGTACAAATGAAGCTGTGCAAATGTGTTCCTGACCAAATTTGCCATTTACTCATGAGCTGCAATTCCAGGAATATCCCCAAATTGTGTATTACTCTTAAATGAGGACATGCCACTTCACCCAAGATCAAAGATGGGACAGATCTAGGTGGCACAGATACTCACAACCCTGAACAGTATTCAGAAGCTACATCTGATGCAGATTGCAGCAGTGTGGGTAGTTTGGGGAGGGGGCAAGAATGGCTCCTGTAACACCACTGCTGAGAATGACATTGGTTACCAGTCTGCTTGGTGCAATTCAAGGTGTTGGTGATCACCTTTAAAGCCCTTCATAGCATGGGTCCAGGTTACTCAAAGATTACTCACGCAAATAGGATTGGCCCATGCCACTCTTGCCAGCAGAGGAGGTATGCTGCAGGTCCTGTCAGCCTGATTATTCCTGCTGGCAGGGTCCAGGATGTGGGCCTTCTCTTCTGTTGCTCCTGACCACTGGAACAGAGGTGGGTTCCCACTGGTTTTATCTGGTTCTATAGAACCAATAGTAACTTTGTGAAGATATCATGGAGCCGGTCCCGCCAGTGTCTCCGTGGGTGCCACCGTCTTGGATTTTGCTTCTGTGCATGCACAGAAGCTAACTTTTTGATTGCTGCAGGCACGCCTCATGCGCGCAAACGCAGCACGACCCTGAGCGAACCGGCAGCAAAAATATCTAGAACCTACCACTGGTCTGGAACATTCTGCCTCCTCCCCCCCAAGTGAGGTTGGCCCCAACCCTCCAATTTTTTATTAAGGGCCTAAAGACATGGCTTTGCCAGTCGGCTAGGGGCCCCAGTGAAGCAACACCACAATGGAGGTGGTTGATTGAGTAATAACAGATCCCATCTCTCCCCGTCTGCTCCCCCTTCCCAGGCGTTTTTGGTTTTAATGTTTAACTTTTTATATTTTAGCTTATATATCACAGTAAGCCTCCCAGAATTACCCTATGACAACATGGGCAGCCAATAAATTAAACACACAAATAAACAAACAAACAAATCCTTATGGTCTTGATAGGATTGAGTTGGAGACCTAAAAATCTGAAACAGCTCCAAGCAGCTTTTAATAGTGCAATTAAAATATCATTAAAGCATACACACCCACACCCTCACACACACACACACACACTAAGAAGCCACATAGCAGCATGGTGAATGTTGCAGCCTTGTCACAAAAATATAAAAAGCAATAATAACTGCCAAATGCTCATTCAAACAACTCTCTGTTAATAGCCTTTCAACAACAACAAAATCAATATGGAAGGGCCAAGTATTCATGGAGGCCATTGCAAAAAAAAAAAGCTGCTTTCATTGTAAAATGTAAAGTTATACAAAATAAACTCTTCTTTATAAAATTGAAAATTACTCTCTTTACACAGATAGTAATCTGTCCATATGGTTATTTATTTGAAACAAATAGCTCAAAATTACTTCAGTTTCATGTTTTTTCTCACTTCAGTTGACATAGGAAATAAATGCATATAAGCCATAGCTGTCTCTTTAAAATATTTTCAGCTCCATAATGTTTGATTATATACTTTTTCTTATTTCAGTGAAACTTAAAAACACCATAACTCTTACCTCTACTTCCTTTAAGCAGAATGGCAATTCAATGTTCATGAAACCTTGTTGCTACAGCAATGTACCCAAAACCATTACCAATAATTATGAGATAAAAGTCTCTTTCTATAGTGCCTATTCCAAAGTGAGTGAGGGTTTTAAGGACGTGCCTGATTTTGGAAAATAGGAAGCAAATTACAATCTGAAATTTGAAGACTGTAGTAATCAATAGCCACAGCAGATGGCAGGACCTAACTGAACTTGGGTGATATAAAAACTACTGCATGTATGATCAGAACTGGTTAGTACTTGAACAAGACACCAATGCAAAATACTGTGGTCAAAAACTATACTGTGAGGTAAAAAAAGCCATAAATAAATAAAAAGAAGAAAACAGCAATTGAAAAATCATTTCCCCTCCCTCCACAAAAAAGCTTAAGTTGTTGAAGAACAAAGATGGTTGAAGCAATTCTAAATCTATTGATGCTATGTCACATTTTTTCATCAAATCTGCATGATGGTTTGTGTTCTGAAGAGCTGTCTAGAAAATAAGCAGCAAGAACAAAAACCAGTTGACATATTGAGGGTGACCCTCAATAGAGGTGGTTCTAATTCTGTTAGAATTGGGAAGCAAGTAGAGGTAAGGAAGATTTCTGATGCAATCTAATAAAATGCTTGCTATATAGCTTCCTATGTTTCACACAAGTCCTCAATAGGCATCTAGTTCTGCTAACCTTTTAATGACTTCACCAGAGGTGGGTTCCTACCGGTTCTATCCTGTTCTATAGAACCGGTAGAATAGAATAGAATAGAATTCTTTATTGGCCAAGTGTGATTGGACACACAAGGAATCTGTCTTTGGTGCATGTGC
>JANHFT010009791.1:220926-237522 GCA_032467955.1 Pseudoxenodon macrops
TCTCTCTTGCTCTTTCTCTCTCTCCCTCCCTCTCTCTCTCTCTGTCCCTCTCTCTCTCTCTCTTTCTCTTTCTCTCTCCCCCTCCCTCTCTCTCTTTCTTTCCCTCTCTCTCTCTGTGTGGGCACACTATGTCTGTTGTTTAGGACTTGCCAGACAGTGACAAGACAGGAGTGCAGACACTTTACCGATTAGCATGATTGTATAAGGACAAGGAGAGGTGACTATTCCAGTAACAGCTGATGCATCCTGGGAAATAAACCTGATTAATCAAAAACCCGGGAGCAAGTGTGTCATTAATTAGGACATCAGCTTTAAGGTGTTTTCTATTTTCTCCATTGTTACTAACCTCCACCCACCCCTTGCTGACAAACACACCCTGGAGGAGAGCAGCAAGGACCAGAAAGCAGTTGCCTTGACTCTTTCTCAACCCTCCAGGCTGGTTCTTCCCCAAAATTCTTCTGATTAGCCCAATGGTACAGAAACAACAAATTGAGAGGCTGCATCGGCATGGGAACTTGCTACACTCCCATTAACACAAAACCGGCAATGCAGGAGAAAACAGGTACAACGTGTGACGGGGATTTGGAGAACAAATATGGATGTCCTGTGGCTTGTCAAGATTCCATGTACAGAATTATCAACTCCCCTAAATGCAGAAGAATCCCCCAGGTAGTAATCTCCAGGTAAGTTATACGTATCAACAGGGCTTTCTACGTTGGCTTGGAAAGTAAGTAAACATCTCTACAGGCGGAATCTGAGAATGGATCTGTAATAAAATCCACCAATTTATCCCCATCTTCTCTTCATTAAAGAAAACAATAACTGGTGGTTTTCATAGGTAGACTTGAAATGTTCCAAAGGTTAGAGCAGGGGTCCCCAACCCATGGGGCATGGCCTATTCACAACCAGGCTATGTGAGTGGCTGGACGGCATGCGCATGCACACATACACACACACAGAGCCCCACTCATGTTTTCCTGCTGCTCGCACAAATGAAATGCATGTGTGTGTGTGTATGTGTGTGTGTGTGTACACACACCTGCCCCCCACCCACAAAGCCATCTCCCCTCCTCTTCTGTGCCCCCATGCTGGGCTGCCAATCCAGAAAGGTTGGGGAACGCTGGGTTAGAGCATTACATAGGCTCTTCAGACCAAAAGTGCCCTTGGTCCCAGACAGGTTTCCTTCCCCCCTCCATCCCCCAAGAGTACAGCAGGCTCTGTAATTTGGCAGCAGCTACTCTGCTCACTTGGAAGGAATCATAAGATAGGAACAAGGTAATCCACCATTTCATTTGCTCTCACGATAGCTGCCCTTGAGGGCTGCTGTTCCTCTGTTTGTTCAATTCCCTCAAATGCAATAGGGGTAGCTCCTTTTCTTGAGGCATTTTATTAGGGGAAAGAGACGATATGCAGAAAGCAGCACTCCCTAGGCAGAAATGAACAGGTAAGAGCTTGATGGCAGCCCACGGTGAGCTCTCCTATCTTCTAATATGTTTCCCACCCCCACCCCGTCCACTTTGTATAAGAGGGGCAGTGTTTCAAATGGACCCAGGTCACTCAAATTCAGTTCCCTTCTCCGATTTCAACCAACACCGACGGGTGAATTGGTTCAGTCCCTCTCTATCCTGTCCCTCTCTATTTCCAAAGGTCCCTCTCTATTTCCAAAGGATCTCGAGATCCTTGAAGAAAAGAGCAGAATATAAAAGCAGTCCATATATAAGCAATTGCTTGCTACAGGTAATAACTGGGAAAAGTATGGTGCTGAAGCTTTTTAGGATATGTGGTCATTGTTGTTATCCATTAAGGAAAAGGAAAAACAGAAATGAAGCAAAGGATGAGTGATTCAGGAAGAAACCACAAGATCTTCCCTCAGCATCGTTGTATTAGTGACCCTTTGGCTTTTTTTTTTTTTTTGAATGCTGAGGCAGCGAAACCGAAAATATAGGAATGAAAACAGACTAAGGTCTCCCATCCCATTACAAGTGTTTTATTGATAGAGCAAAACTCAGCACATTACCATTCGCAACAGCAGGAATCGGTCATAACATACTGACTTTGGCTATATCAATAAGCACTTAGTCTGTTTTCATTCCTATACAAATTCATGCTGTTACGAATGGTCGCTCTGCTTATTTTTGTCCATTTATGCTTTATATCACAAGTTGTATTTGGGCCATTTTAATACCATTTGTCCCCACTGTTACAGTCCTGATGGAGAATGCATGGCCTGCCAGCCAGAGGGGGCTTGAGAATATATTTTATTTATCAAATGTATGGATCAGCTCTGTGGATTGAATAGGATAGGATGGCTAGGGGAAGGAACAGCTCAATTTCAGATATTAATGTTCATGAGGTTGGCAAGATTACAAAAGTCAGGGACCACTAAATTCATAATTGTAAATCCCGCGGACCACTAATATGATTAAAAAAAAGATAAATAGTATTTAGTGCAATATAAAAAATTCAAATAATTTTTCTGGGGACCACCAAAATTTTCTTGCTGACCACCAGTGGTCCACGAACCACCAGTTGGGGACCGCTGATCTAGTCCAACCCCTTACCCAAGCAGACCCTACACCATTTCTGACAGATGGCAGTCCAGTCTCTTCTTGAAAGCTTCCAGTGATAGGAAGCTTCCACAACTTCTGAAGGCAACTTCTGTTCCATTGATTGATTGTTCTCACTGTCAGAAAATTTCTCCTTATTTCCAGGTTGAATCTCTCCGTGTTCAGTTTCCATCCATCCTAGTCTCTTTCTTTTTCTCTCCCTGAACACGTGTAATATTGGGCATGTGCAATGAATTCATTTCTGCATTTGATTTTGGCACTGTTCTATCCAGGCTTTGCCAGGCTTCCCCTGGCATGTATTCTGATCATTTATACACTTGATACCTGCTTTTAGTTACTTACTTAAGATACGCATACTGGTGCACCCACAAACACATTCAGATTTGCCAACTAAAGACAACGTTTTAAGCATTTGATTTAATGGATTCTATAAATAAATATCTTGAGCTGCAATAACGTTATTACTTTTTCCTATAACAGGACAGCGGGGCTTCTGATTTGAAACACTTCTTAAAGTAACAGCAAAGCAACACTATGAGAAACGTATATGACCAAATAGAAGGAACTATTTTGTTGAAGCATCTGTAACTGAGTTCTGTATTATAATCCGAACTGTGGGTTTTAGTTTGAACACTTTCAGTACTCTGCCGGGAATGACGATAACATATATAAATGGCTGAACTATTTTTATGAACATTATTTCAGTATCTGCAATATCACTTTAATCCAACCTTATGTTGCTGTAGAGAAAATTCTAGTAGTTGGTAGAACCTGGAGGGAGGAAGTTTAGGTAGATAAGATATACTCAATGCCAGAAATAAACTGATCCTAGGCAGATATTTTGGAGATTTCATAGGAAGCACAATCAGTGTTATAGGAGAACACAGTGGAACCTAAAGTATTGAAATTAATCTGATGTTTGAAACAGTTGTCTTTTCGAGCTCAATTCCTGGTAATTTTTTGATAAATTACAGAAATGAATTGCTACAATCATCTTCTAAGACTTTTTTTTTTAACCTAAAGCAATTTTACTGTTTTTTTTACTGCAGGCATGGGATTTCCTGGTGGCCTTCCGTGCAAGTACTAGTTAAATCGAATACTGGTTAGCCTTTTCAAGATCAGCCAAAGTTTGCTATGTTGTTTTATACTATATATTTCCATTCTGATCAGGAAGGTTCTTAAAAATGACAAATTTGCCAGACAAATCTGATTGCATTCTTTGATAAAGTGACTAAATTATTGGATCAGTAAAATACTGTCAACATAATTTACTTGGACTTCAGTAAGGGATTTGATAAAGTAGACACAACCTACTACTTGATAAGATAGGAAAAGGTAGATTAGACAACATCTGATAAACCGCACTCAACATGTGGTCCTTAATGGCATTACACAGGGAGGAAAGTGTGCAGTGTGATACCTCAAGGTTCTGCCTTAGGCCCAGTATTTTCAATGTCTTCATAAACAATTTAGATGAGGGGATAGAAGAGGAACTCATCAAATTTGTAGACGACACCAATCTGGTTGGAATAGCCAACGCTCCAGAAGATAGATCCAGAAGGCTCTTGACAGACTAGAACCCTATGTAACAAAATGCAATTCAATGAAAAGTAAGGTTTTACACGTAGGCAAGAAATCCCGAATGCACAGGTACATAAAAGGTAGCTCAAGAGCAGTAACTGTGAGAGGGATCTAAGCGTCCTAGTGGACAACCACTTAAATAGGAGCCAGCAGTGTGATGCAGCTGTCAAAAAAGCCTAGGCTGCACCAACAGAGGAACAGTATCAAGATCACATAAAGTATTAGTACCCCGATATACTGCTTTGGTAAGACCACACTTAGAATACTGCATCCAATTTTGGTCACCATGATACAAAAAAAGATATTGAGGCTGGAGGAAAAAGTGCAAAGAAGAGCAACAAAGATGATTAAAGGCCTGGAGGCTAAAACATATGACGAACAGTTTCAGGAACTAGGTACTTCTAATCTAATGAAAAGAAGGATTGAGGTGACAAGATAGCAGTGTTCCAATATTTGAGGGTCTGTCAAAAAGAAGAGAGTGTCAACCTATTCTCCAAAGCATCCAAAGTCAGGACAAGAATCAATGGATGGAAATTGATCAAGGAGAGGACCAACCTAGAAATAAGGAGAAACTTCCTGACAATTAGAACAATTAATCAATGGAACTGCTTCCCTTCAGAAGTTGTGGAAAGTTTTAAAGAAGAGATTGGACAGCCATTTGTCTGTTCTGTTGCTTGAGCAGGGAGTGGGACTAGAAGACTTCCAAAATCCCTTCCAACTCTGTTATTCTCTTATAGGGATAGAGCTGCTCTAAACCACTTCAAGGAATGCCTTAGGCTGCCCAAGACTGGTATTTCTAAAGAACTAGATGATTTTATTGGTAGTAAAAACATAATTCTGAATTCTTTGCCTAACTGGCCTCAATCAAGGTCAAAAATTTAAAAAAAAATTGTTGTCTGTGAAAGAATGAAGTTGGATCTTTTGAATCAAGACAACCTGGAAGTTGTATTCTGCCAGATTGACTAGATTCATAGAATATATTAGTGTAGATTGTGGGATTGTTCATAGTGCTGTATATTGTGGGAAACATAGCCATTATTTTTATTATATTGTATGGACCAGATCATCACTACAAGTTGTATTATGGTTTATTTGTTTGGACACAGTATGCTACATGAGCATAGTAACTGAATTTTAATTAGGATGTTATGTTAATCTATTTACAAGCTGGAGACTGTGAGTTCACATCTCACCTTAGCCATGAAAGCCAACTAAATGACTTTGGGACAGTTAGTTTCTCTTAGCTCAACATATCACAAAGGGTTTTTATGAGGAAAATAGAAGAAGGAAGGTATTCACTGCCCTGAATTGTTTGTAAAAATAATAAAGGAGGCATATAAATAAATGTAAATAAATAAAATAATAAATAAATCCAGAAAAATGGGTTATAGAAGTGAGCAGAAATCCCCTCTAGAGAATCACATCCCTATATTTGGGCCAACTGTAATCTGTATAAAGGTGAAAAATACCTTGAATCCAAATCTGTTCTTATGGTTATGGATTCAGGCCTCACATTAGCGCTACTATACCAATCATCTCAATAGAAGTGATCGAGAACATACATAGAGAGCATATATATTTGCAATAAGGCAAAGTAGAATATAAGGCTACAAGCTTAGGTTCCTGATTCTTGTTGTTCAGGCTCGGTGCTTAAGCTAGGCATTCAGCAAGTCTATTTTGCTATTAAAGCACTTGGCTGAGTTGAGGCCCCTGTTGAAGAATCAGCTTCATCTGGAATTTTCCCAAGTTCTGTTAGGAAAAAACAAAGATTTTGCCATTCGCAATGATCAGCTAGACTGTCTTGTTCTTATTTGATGATCACATATTTTGAAATTCAATTCTGGCTAAGTTTGTTATAATTTTATTTTTATTTTTAGCAAATAGACCCGTGAAGCCATCAGTTTAGGAGCTTAGTTCATAAGTAGTAGCACAACATTGCAGAATTGTTGCTATTGTAGTCCTACTATGCATCAGGAGTGGGTTGTGAATATGTTTGCTGCCGGTTTGCTCAGGGTCACGCGTGTGTGCAAAAATTAGCAAAATCCAAGATGGGGTGCCCTCAGAGACACTGATGGAACTGGCTCCGTGACGTTACCACGGAATTACTACCGGTTCTATAGAACTGGATAGAACCGGTAGGAACCCACCTCTGCTATGCATACCCGTGTTCATACATGTATGCTCCTTCTAGCTCTTTGGAGCTCAGGAGATTCCTTGCCTACTTGCTTTTCACCATGAAGAATTATTTCCCTGTTCCTGAAGCTATCTTCACAGGAACCCAGCTTCCTAGGGATTTGACTCTCAGGAATCTATGGGAGATGGCCATAAACTAGAAATAGCCATTTAACCTTTCACTGGATGCTGGTTCAACTTTCCAGAGGCTGTGGACCTCATGAGGAAAGAGCACAAAGCTAAAAGAGATTCACATCAAAGCCAAGCCTCAGAAGATATGAGGGAGAAAGACAAGAAAGAAGCTGAATAGAATGAACTTATTTGTTCAGAACAACTTAGCCTTAGAGGGATCCTAGTGTTAGTATGTTATGTAGTGTGTCTGGTTTTATTTTTTAGAAAAGCAGGTAAGTAATACAATCTGTAGGCATAAAAGATTTGTATAGAACTGCGTATAGTAAATACTGATCATCATCATGAGTGTAGCAGATAGATAATGTGATGGATTGGGCAGTGCCATGAAGATCTATCCCACTTTTGTAGCATTAGAGAATCAGAAGAGATTAGTAAATTCTTATATTTCTTTTATTTTGTCTGCAATAAGTCAGATACCTTCACACGAAACGTATTTTATTCATAATCACAATGATGCTTATTCACGCTCATTATTACTCAGTGACTAGTTGGTGTGAAATAGCCACCCTAAATTTAAGCATTGCAAATATGAGTTTTCATGTCACCTCACTTCATTCACAATCTTTTTTCATGGTGGCAGCTCACATATTCATTGCAAATAATATCAGCTTAATTCTAAAGACCTTTGCATAGACATAAGTCTCACTGAATTTGTCTAGCACTACAGCCTATGCACAGCAGCCCACGCGTGCAAATTGCATCATCTACTTTGTTCTAGATTGCCCAACATTGTTGTAGCCAGTTCTACAGCAGCAATTCCCAATCCCCTCCCCCCATGTCCCCCTTCTCTTTTATTTAAATTTCCATTAGTATTCATTCAACAAATGTTTTGGGGATGAGCATCTCATGTATTATTTTATATGACTGAGGAGAATGCAAACTGACCATAAACTTTAAAAGCCGTGAAATGAGCTACATTGTTGTAAAGTATTTTACACGTATGAAAAATAGAAATTATATGCTACATCTGTGCCTTCGCTTTAATGTCACTAAATGTACAGCTGATATTCCTCCTTAAAAGAAAACCAACTTCTTCTCAAATACAGGTAGTCCTTGACTTATGATCACAATTGAGCCCAATATTTATGTTGTTAAGTGAAACATTTGTTAAGTGAATCACTACAGGTGTTAACTTAGTAACATGATCGTTAAGTGAATCTGGCTTCCCAATTGACTTTGCTTGTCAGAAAATCACAAAAGGTGATCAAATGACCCCAGGATACTGCATCCGTCATAAATATGAACCAGTTGCTGAGCATCTGAATTTTATTCATGTGGCTATGGGGATGCTGCAATGGTGTGTGGAAAGCAGTCATAAGTCACCTTTTTCAGTGCCGTTGTAACTTTGAACGGTCACTAAAAGGACTGCTGTAAGTTGAGGACTACCTGTACTACAATGACACCACTCCTGAAAAACATGTAATCCTAATCCCACTATATAGAGCTTTAATCAGACCTCATTTGGAATATTGTGTCCAGTTCTGGAAACCTCGTTTAAAAAAAAGGCATTGATAAGATTGAGTGAGTCCAGAG
Organism: Pseudoxenodon macrops; assembly: GCA_032467955.1. Classification (NCBI taxonomy): domain Eukaryota; kingdom Metazoa; phylum Chordata; class Lepidosauria; order Squamata; family Pseudoxenodontidae; genus Pseudoxenodon; species Pseudoxenodon macrops. The sequence continues at coordinate 228,972 of JANHFT010009791.1, forward strand.
ACTGGCAACAAAAATGCTACAAAATATGAGGGATAAAACATATCAAGAGAGATTGGAGGCAATGAATATGTACATCTTGAAGGACAGAAGGGAAAGGGGTGACATGATTGAAACCTTTAAATATATTAAGGGTGTGAATAAAGTTCTAAAAGGCAATATTTTCAATATTAAGCAAAAATCAAGAACACAGGAGCATAACCTCAGATCGACAGGAGGGAAGTTAGAAAGTAAGGTTGGAAAGCATCACTTCACAGAAAGAAGAGTGGAAGCGTGGAACCAACTTCCAGTGGAGGTAGTAGATTTAAAGGTACTGAATCTAAACATGTTTGGGACAAACACATATCCATCATTCAGTAAAATTACAAAAAAAACCAACAAGAATAAAAAATACAAATAGTTATAAAATAAAAATAGTTAAAAAATAATAAATACCTAAATTGAAAAGAAAAAAAAATGTTAAAAAAAACTTTCAAAGGGCAGACTCGACAGACCACAAGATCTTTTTCTGCCATCAGTTTACTATAAAATAAAAGTTTACTATAAAATAAAAGTTTACTGAAAATATAATATCAAATAAAAGGGACATGGGGGCTCAGTGGCTAAGACACTGAGCTTGTTGCGGTTGGAATCCCTAGTGCCGTATAACGGGGTGAGCTCCCGTTACTTGTCCCAGCTTCTGCCAACCTAGCAGTTTGAAAGCATGTAAAAATGCAAGTAGAAAAATAAGGACCACCTTTGGTGGGAAGATTCCATGCGCCTTTGGCGTTTAGTCATGCCAGCCACATGACCACAGAGACGTCTTCGGACAGCGCTGACTCTTCGGCTTTGTAACAGAGATGACCACCGCCCCCTAGAGTTGGGAACAACTAGCACATATGTGCGAGGGAACTTTAGAGCCCTAGACCCTTGTAACATCATTTTGTCAACAGACATATTCTTTGTGACCCACATGCAAAGATCCACCTTGATCTACCCTTTGGGATCATTCCTACTATGAGCTTTGAAGTTGTTCCACTGAAAAAATGCAAACATAATTAGGAAGTACTTTCTACAACAGTCCAACAGTACAGCATTTGTGTTAAAAACTGTATAATTACATATACAATAAATGTTGATATTTCATGAATTGTCAAATATTAACAATATTAGAAGCGGTCTTCATATTAATATTGGAAGCTTGACAGACTTCAAATACTGATATGAACAAATATTATCAAAGTAAAGGAATTTAAAAAAAAAATAGATGTACATTAAAATCCAGCCAATTGTGATGAGAAACATGGGTCTGTAACTACATAATCAGCTGTTCTCTCTTTAGATAGTCCTAGCATTACCACTGAGATGCAGAAACATTCTTGATTGTCAGCAGTTCTCACATGATGAAAGAGAATTTGTTAAATAACTTCCTTTCAAAAGAAAAGAATTTTAGAGAGATTCTCATAGTTTAAAAAAAGGGTATTTTTCACTTACTTATCTGGGATATAGATGAAAGATGAATATCTTTTATTCTGCAATCTCCTCTCCAATAGACTGCAACCCTCATTAAATGCCAAGGAAAGGCATCATGAGAAACTCCTCCTCTGGGCTTTTTCAATATCAGCCTCAAGTATTGCAATGAGGAAACTCTGCCCTTGAAAAATCTGCAATTTCTTTTCTTCTCATAGAGAAATTTGAAGTAATTTTCCACCCAATTTCTCTGGCCATAACTTTAATGGTTATTGATGATGGGGGAATACTGGAAACTCACTAACCTCCCCCCCCTCAACATGGATAAATTATTTTAGATCATGTATGAAAAACTAAGAATAGTGATCACAGCGGACGTGACCAGTTAGAGGGCGGCAGATAAGAAAATTGGAAGGATTATCAAATCGCAGAATAAAGTGGAACTCACTGTGGCATCCTTTTCTGAGTGCAGGTTTTTTTAAGAGTGGGAATTCAAGCAAGAACTTATATTTCTACACTTTAAAAGCCGCCATACATCTCCCTCACAACCAATCCAAAATTTTATCACCAACATTCAGCATAAAAGGGCCACAGTTCAGCAGCATGACATCAGGCTGCTTTGCAGGGGCTCAGGATAATTTTAACGTTGAAAAAGGGGAATGGCTGCGTCTTGGAAACCTCTCGTTCTGATTTTCACCTTTATTTTTGAAGAAAATGTCAAAGACCATACCACTGAAATTGACTTTTTTTTTATTACTGAAGTTATGATCTTGGAATACTGGGAATTGCATATGACCCACAGGCTATGATTGCTTACCTGTTGTAGATTTTATGGAGTGGAGAGGCAGAATTTGATATATAGTTGCCAGTTTCAACAGCATCTGCCTGCTTATCATCACATCTACTCTAGCACTGATATACAGAGGAGATGAGGCTTGAAATATATGAAGGCAGAAAATCATTATACGAAACCCGGTTATTTGAAAACTGGTGGTATGAAAGGAAAGAGTTTTTGGAATGGGCAGATATAACAAGGGAAATACCCAAATTTGGGCATTTGAGTAAAGATGCTCTGACAAATTTACTAATGTTACAGAACTGCCCATGGTAATTTATTTATTTATTATTCTAACCCAGATTTTCTCTACTTGCATCCTTCCTATATGTTAATGAAGAAACTGCAATGTGAATGTTCATCTTTATTCATATGTTGGTCATTATGTGTTCAAGAAGTACATCTTCAGCTTAGGGTGAATGGCAAATGCAGTTCAATTTGTATAAAAATAGAGTTATACACATGGAATCTAAAACCTAAATTCACATGTATATTGATGACTCCACTTGAGTGGACTATAACTTACTATAAAAATATCTTAGGTTCAAGGTGGATAGCACAAAGATGTCTGCTCAGTGACTGTCAGCTGTGAAAAAAGCTGATTACATTCTAGGAACTTTTGAGAACATAAAACTGTAATGCTATTATATAAATCTATGGTAACTTCATATCAAGAATACTGTAGTGCAATTCTGGTTGCTATATTTGAAAAACGGTATAATACAGCTGTAAAAAGTGCAGAGGAAACAAAGTAAAATGATCAAGAGACTTAGTACATTCCTTATGAGAAACATAGAATGCTTGAGATGATTTTTAAGGCAATATAGGGGTACATAATCAAGATGCACAAAATCATGCATGGCAAGGAAAAAGTGGATAGTGCTAACTTTTTCACTCTGTTTCAAAATACTAGTAGCGGGGTTCATAAAGCTAAAGGGAAGAAGATTTAGAGCCTACAAAAGAAATTACTTTTTCATACATAATTATCATGTTTCTGGGTTTATGGAGCTTCCGGATCTGGGACTTTACCATCTTTTGTACTGGTAGGGTGGCACTATCCCAGTGCCACTATCATATTATATACACATACAATATGAAACATACAGACATACAGACAAACAAACATACATGTGTGTGTGTGTATGTGTACACATACGTACTGATCAAAATATTTAGTAAAAAACAAACATTTTTGGTGGACAGTATTTTTTACAAAATATGCTACATTACAATACCAATTCACAGAAACATAACATGCAAAACTGAATGTTTATGAGCAATTACTGTATTTGTCCATACAGTAATGGACTTATGGACAGACCTGACCATAAGACATACCTATGTTTAGAGGAGGAAAACAAGAGGGGGAAAAATCAGGTGGAGCCTGAGAGGACCACAGATAGGTGTCCTCTCATGTGCCAGCTCTGCCTATAGACTTCTGAACTGCGGAAAAAGAGACAGAAGAGGCAGGCAATGATGAAAGACAGAAGAGGTGGGGTTCAGCATTGTAAATGCACCCCGCCGCCAAAGCTCTGCTATTCACCAAATGACCTGCAGTAGTTCACTGTTGGGAACCCCTGAGGTAATACACTTCACAGTCTGTGACGTAATATTGTCTCCGTAAGATGCACAGACATTTTCACCCACTTTTTTTGGGGGGAAGGGGGGGTCTTATGGAGCGAAAAATATGGTAACTATCCTGCCCTTGGTGCATTATCAGAAAGGGAAGAAGTGTTTTGCCAAGATAAAATGGAAGAGATTGGAAAACCATCAAATGTAAGATTCAGATTTAACAAAGAAGTAGAAAAACAAAATTCTAAATGAGTGTGAAGAGAGGGCTAACCTCCCTTCTCTTCTGTGGCCTCTCCCTTTTTGAAAGACTTACAAAACTCTTCCATCCTTGTTAAAATATAATCATTGATTGAACATCAACTGTAAATAAAAGCTATAAACTAAAAGAAAGTGGCTCATCCTGATCCTAAATTGTGAATATTTTTAAATAGAATATGAAAATAGCAACTTATATTCTTTTTGGCAATTAAAAAGTAGTTGGTCTGTGTTTTGTTAGAATTCAAAGCAGTCTATTAACTGCTACACATAAAATTGCTATTGATGGAAGTGGTCATTTAAAGTTGGCCTATTTGTCTTTGGTAATGAATAAATGTTTAATTAATGTGCAATAACTTTTGCAATCAAATGTGTTTTGTGTGTGGTTTTTTTTAATTAATAGAACAGGCAGATTGAATATTAAGTTCAACTGCTAGAAGAGTGCAAGTACATTTATTAGTGTTAAATATATCTGCAATGTGTTTATAGAGCTGTTAACTCATAGTAAATATGTCTTTATCATTGTCAGTCAATTAATATCCAATAGATTTCCATTTTTGTGCAGCACATGACCTTCTTAACTTTACTTATTATTCTAACTGAGCCTGTAAAGCCTATTTTTAATCTTTTTAACCTGAAAATAAAAAAGCTTTTCTCAAACTATTATTCTGCAGATTAATGTATCTTGAAGATACCAGGTTGATAAAGACTATTACATTTTGCCGCAGTTCACTAAAACTGCCTAACTATGTATGTTTGTAGAATTTTCACAGGCTTTTATGGGTTCTCAGAATTTGAAACAAAACACAGTAAACCAAATACAATCAATGTATGGGTTTTTTTCATTGCTCTATTAACTATACAAAGCAAGGTAAGGCTTTAGTTTCAGTTTTATGCAGCATTTCGTTATAGGATTTATTTGGAACCATATGAGTTTAAAATCTTTTATCTATGCCAGCAGTATCAAACTGTAGTTTACCAAATTATGAGAAATTCCCAATTTACTTTTAAGATTTCCTTACAAGTATCCCTTCTTTAATTTCCCTTCTTTCCCTGTTGTCTAGTTGATAAGAACAGCTATATACTAGAGTAAGGATAGCTTGAATCTTAACTCTTCAATTTAAATTGAATCATTATGCCTTCTTTTATCTCTTGAAAAGTCTTGTTGCCTTCTGATCTCAAACCATAAGTCTGAATCAAATTTTAAGACTTTGAAGCATCAAAGTCTTCAATTTGAATCAGTGCTCTGGTAATTACCAAACTCCTACTTTCCATTATTTAGTAGTAGTACTACCATAATAATATCCATTGCTAATACTGCTTCACCTATCAATTATCCCTGCCCTAGTCTTCATATTTCATCTGGGATACTCTCCTGGCTGGAAATTTTTGGGGTCTAAAATCCAATGTAAATGGAGGGTATGGAGATGTGTCAAAGGCTATATTGTTGTGGCTAAACTGTTTTTGTTTTGACTTGTAAAGTCAACTTTGTGTTCAACTTTGTTTATGAGGCATGAGTAATGTAAAGAAAAATGGTGTCCATTTTTCTTTACATTACTTGATGACCATTTAAGAAGACAAAATATTTGACTTTTTATAACATATACAAGGACTCCCTTCTTCTTGGATTTAGCACCTAGCAACCACTAGGTGACAGTGTTTCAGCAAATTGTTATGTTAAAAAAACCATGCAAGGGTTTCTGACTTCTTTTGGTATATCACATATAAACAGAACCAGCTGCTTTTGTATCAATAACTGAAGGTCAGTCATAACTCATAGTCAGTAACAGTGTCACACTGTACAATACCATCATTCAATTTATATACTATAAAGAACTTCTTCAATCTGACATTGGCAGTCATTTGTCATATGGATGCTACTTTTTCTCCCTGAATAAGTTGAACTGAAATAAAACATATTATTGACCTAGGAGAGCATTCACTAAACACTTTGTAGAAATATAGATTTCTTCAGTCATTTAATTATGATACATGTATTCTAGTTTTAGCATTTCAATAAATCTTTTTATTAGGATGAATATGACCATGTTGATCTATACAACATGTAGTTTTTGCATCGAAACAATAAACCTGAAAAGAATGCATAACAGGGGTAAATTGTTTGTATACACTGTATAGATAAGCAGAACTACAAACAAAAATCACATAAATGAAGAAATGTACATGGAAACACATGGAGATTTTCACTGAAAACTTTAAAACTTTAATTAATTAATTAATATCATAGCCTATCTCATATATACAACACTGGGTGGTTAAAAATAAAAATAGATAAGAATTAAATAAATCCCATCCAATGTAATAAAATAAAATACATAGCAGAGATGGGTTCCTAATGGTTTGGTCCAGTTCTACTGAGCCATTAGTAACTTACCGGAACAGTTCGGGAGAACCGTTAGCAACCTGGACCTGTCATGCCCCTGAGCCAGTTCTTTCGATGGCGTCTTAGGTGCCGCCATCTTGGATTTTTTAAAGCACTGCACGCACGTGGCCACAGCGCGCCCCTAAGTGAACCAGCAGTAAGAAGATTTAGAATCCACCTCTGAATCATATAACATTTGTTAACTAAGTCAGGAGACAGGAGGGGGTTGATAAAACTTGACGGATGTGTACACACATACACACACAGAGAGACAAAAGGAAACAGAAACTAGATGCATTAAAAAAATAAATGACTAAAATCTATCAATTTGACCCTGTTGAATACTGAATGCTATTGAATATTGTAACTCTAACACTCCTATAGTTTTCCATGTTTGTCCCATGGAGATCCAATATATATTTCAATGAGTAGAGAAGGAAACAGATACTTCAATGTGCCCCTGACCCATTGTAACAATATTTTAACACAACTCTTTCATATTGCTCTTTAGCCTTAGCAATAAAATCTTGTGAAACTACAATAATAAAAGTATGTGCCAAAGGTAATTTGTAGAGAAATAAACATGGAAATACAAACTGTGAAGGGAAATTCTCTGTTAATAAACATTATAACTTGACTCAGGAAAAAAATAAACAGCAAAAATTATAGCTTTAAGCAGAAAGCAGGCTACTGAACTCAGTTTTCAAAGAAAGTTGCTTTTTACCCTTTGTGGGAAGCTTACTTTTTCCCATCAAATATTTCTCTAAATAGGCATGTCTAGTATTTGGCTTAATAGTTAATTTGATTTCATATTGTGTGAAAATCCTAACACTAGATCATTTAAAGACCATTTCCCAAAGACCAAAGCAGAATCTAGTGGAAAGATAATATTGTATCTGGGCATTTGTTGGTTCTGTTCAATGGCAAAACAGCCCACTTCAGATTCAAAAATTGGTAGTTGTGTGTTGCTACATGTTTAATAAAAACCTGAATTCCTAAATTGAAATGATTGACCTTTGGAAAATTAAAAAAAATCATTCCGCCTCTCTTCAGCCTTTGGAATTTTAGCTGTTAGACTCCCTTCATCATGTGATGTTCATCCACCAACTACTTACAAGGTTTGAAGAAAGAAAATTTAAAAAAATAGTGACAGTGTGAATGAAGTGTTACTGCTGTAACTGAATGTCCATTTCCTCAGGTAACTTGACATTTGGGTTGCAGATAATAGATTCACTCTCCATTCAAAATTTCAGCTATGCAAATTTCGGTCAGCGCAATTTTATGTACATGATGCTTTAATGTCACTTGAGTTTTTTTTCTTCTTTTAAGATACTGATATCAACATCTTTGTTCATAGAATGCTAAGTGTGTCAGTGCAAGAATCTGTTTTGGTCCTGACCTGCTGTAGTGATAGCAGTAGGTGAAACACTAAAGCATTAGGATTGTCATACAGAATAACTCATGTGAGAAAATTGTCCCTGGATTGTACTATTTTACATAGCAAGTGATAGGTCAAAAAATTATCAAGAAAAAATAGATTCAAATTTGTAGGCATAATAATATCTGCATTATTATACATTTCAGGAATGATTTTACCATGGAGCTTTAGTTTCTGTAAGTTAGTCTCACAACATAAGAATGGAATTAATCAAGACTCATTTTATATCCACATTTTTATTTGTTTTTGTTAGTTGCGAAGTCATGACCAATCCATTGTGACCCCATTGACAACGTTCCTTTAGATCAGGGGTCAGCAACCTGTGGCTCTGGAGCCACATGTGGCTCTTTCATCCCTCTGCTGTGGCTCCCTATCACCAGTCGGCTATATAATTGATAGGGCTTTCGGTTAGGACAGGTAGAGGGAAAGGACGCCGCACTAGGAGGAGACTCTATGGTGGGGGAAACGGACTTCTGGTTGGCTCCAGAATTGAATGGAGGGCTTCCAGTTAGGAAGTTTGTGGCTCTTTGAGTATTTAAGGTTGCCGACCCCTGCTAGGCCTTCCTGATCTTTACCATCCTCTGGAGTCCATTTAAGCTTACATCTACTGCTTCAGTGAGTC
>JANHFT010009791.1:237622-248027 GCA_032467955.1 Pseudoxenodon macrops
CCTTGCACACCCCATCCGATTCCTTCAGGAAAGGCCTTTAGGAAAGGCCTCTGTAGCCAATAACAGAGCTGGAGTTCTGTTATCCGATACAGAGGCCTTTAGGAAAACCTTGCTGGCTGCAGAAGAAATTGGCTGAGGTGTGCGAGGCCTGGCTGCAACTATCCGAAGGTAAGTAGTAGGACAACTCCACAAAGTCTCATCCTCACCCTAGCTTAATTTTTACCAGTGCACCCTGGAGTAGGCGGGGTCTTAATTAGGGTTTATTTTGTTACACTCTGGATCATAAGATTAGGAGAAGAAGGCGGATGAGCTTATGCAGCAATATGTGCTATTCTCTTCCAGTGCTAAAACTGCTTTTCCCATTTCTGGCTTTTTTTCTGGAATATTTTTTTCTTCAGTTCCCAGTCAGTTTTGGAACTGTACCTTTTGTTTTCCAGCTTTTCCCAAAAAATCAACTTTGGTCCCATTCTGTTCTATTCTCAGAGAGATACTCTGGGCATTGACTGATAGAAATAGTTGAATGGGCAGAATACTGAGTGTTCTTTTATATAATTTACTTCCAGCTTTCCAATGGATTGGAAAGTGTAAGAGAGGGAGGTATTTAGGAGCAGAAAACATTATTTTGTAAAAAGAAACTAGTGACATTGTAAGAAAATGTAATAATAAAACACATGACATAGACGGGTAGTATTTTAAAATGCTATACATCTATGTTACGTGTTTCATTATTACATTATCTTACAATGTTATTTTACTTACTTTCTGTAAGTGTGTGTCTGTGTGTAATATGTTTTTTTCCTTGTATGAACAGAAAATAAGTAAAATAAACATAGAAAAAGAAAATTGGGGTTTGGTTATGCTTGTGTTTTCTCAAAATTCTCTACTTTGGTTATTCAATCTGTCATCTTAGAATCAATTGTGGTATTCAAGTTTTTCCCTATCAAATATTTTATCACCCATCATTCGCATGGACAAAGAAATGGACATTTTCATGAAATGGAGTTAGTCTTCATTTTCTTCATTCCCTATCATTGTCAGGTTCCAGTCTTTTGTGTCAAAGAAAAGCAAGACACACAAGCGTTTGGCAAAGTCTTTTATCTCACACTTCCTGGCATGACATTCGCTGAGAGAAATCTTTGTCAGCGCTGATTTCTGAGTGCTCCCCTCCACCTTTTGAACGTAGTGTGCCCCACCCCACTACTCCACCCTGTGCTCCGCCCCTCAATCAGGGTTTACAGCCATGTTTGGGCTAGGCTCATCCAGAGCATTATAATCATGTACGGGCTGCCTCCCAGCTGGTGGGCTCTGGTTGCATCATCCTACGGATGCATGTCACATGGAGTAGCTGGGAAGATGGCGATTGGCAGCAGCGTGGCCGATGTATGCTCCTGCTCCCTCCAGAATGGCAGCCCTTTATTGTAAACCTGCCTTGTGTTTGTAGAGTGGTATGGAGAGATGGATGACTTTCAGAATACATGGAGATAGATATCTTTATTAGAAAGATTGCAATTATGAAGTTAATGAAGCTCTAAGAGCAAAACCAATCAAGAGGAGAATGTTGTAGAGCTTTAGCATTTTTTTTAAAAAAATTGAACATATGAGGACAGGTTACTATTCATATGTTATGGCAAATACCTTCAATTTTCCATGCCAAAATTGTGGATATTTACAAAGTGGGCTAAAGAAGGCAAATTCTGACATGTGTGATGATACCATCATGGAAATGCTGTGACACACATACTTGTGTGAAATAGAGGCATACAAGTTCATTATCACAGCATTTATGTGATATTATTGTGCACAGGTTGTCATTTGGAATCACTGTGGGTTAATATGGGTCATTGCTCTACACAATAACCATAAAAGGATGTTTTTTAAAAAATATATTTCATATGATTCTCTGTAATTACTTTTAATACTACTGTATTGCGTATATATATTATGTTTATATTGTTTATTTATCTCACTTTTCTTCTATTTTGTTTTCAAAGGTGCTAATAATGCAGATATTAAAAATAATCAATACACTACAAAACAGCATGGTAATATAATTAATAAATTTATGAAACCCAATAGTTCCTTCTACTCTTTCTTTAGAAGTTGCTGGAGAACTGACCATTGTAAGGCATGCAGGCTTCTCTAGGAAAACCATCCCGTTATTTTGATGCCATAGTAGAAAAACACCTGTTCCTAAATCCCATTTATGTATGGACTTGGATGATACATTTGAGGACACTTACAAAAAAAAATCTCTTTTTTTCCATGATTTTAAAGAGTTAGGTAAGGCAATTGATTGCATAATTTTTCTCATCACAGATTGGTAAACTCATTCTTTTCTCTTCCTTTTTTAAAGAAAGTATTTTAAATGCTGATAGTATTGCTAGGCCACTCAACTATATTTGGAAGAGGTGGTCATGGCCTATCATTCTTAATAATTCCAGGTTTATATATCATAATTAGGGGGAAATAATCTTGATTAAAAGCTCAGCATTCTTGATAATAAGATAAAAGGGTAATCCAGGTAGATTTTATTTGAATGTACAAATGGTATAAAAGTCAAGTTTCAAATGGAACAATTCTGTACAACTTCATATTAGTATGAAGTTACTTCTACTATGTTTAATGAAACTGTTTTTCAGATTGTATATAGACTATTGACAGCTTTCGGCTGATCTGAGCAATGAAATTGTCAGTTCTGCCTTTTACTGGATAAATTTTGAATGCTCTAAAAACCATAACTGTTATATAAAGGAAATACTTTAATGAAAAGGATGAATTGTACCCATGTTGAAATTATTCATATATGCTGATATTTGCTCTCCTATCTTCAGTAACAATAATACCTTTGCAGGATTATTCAGTCCAAAGAAAATGAAATATATTCAGTATTCAACTGCTAACTGCATAAGAATGTACTTATGTAAATGCAGGCATTGCATTTTCTTGTCCAGATGTCATTACCAATTAAGAAGAGTCTAAAATAGTGCAAATCAGTCATAACTATTGAAAAATCAATAATCACGTCCATTGTCTGAAAATATCTATCTGATTTCAAAGAAGATTAAGATGACAAAGAAGACACTGGATATATAAATGCATATAAAGGTATATGCCATTTGAAATTCTATAGAAAAGAGGCATCCTAGCTATAGTGAAAGGTCCTCAGTCTGCCAAATCTGTATAAATAAGGGGACTCACACATTTCAGCTACCCACACATACAGACATTGTGTGAAAAGCTCTATTATTAAATGCAATAGCCGGCCTACCTTGAGTTCTGCTGTCGGAAGTGTTCACAGAATAATAAAAAGAATGCAGCTTTTTGTTTACATTTATAATGTAATAAATTAGTGAAACTTTTTCTGATGTTTGAAAGTTGTGACATTCTTAAGAAGTTCTTCTGAAAATACAGCTTAATCCTCAGTACAGAATACAAACTGGGCATCTGTTTTTCTCTGACTAGTTATTATCTCTTCTCCAAAGTATTTTGTTCCCTCTTGTGAATGTAAATATTAGCCTTATGGAGTTAATAGTCTCCACATCATTCCTTGTTTGTAAACAAGGAATGATTATTAAATCAAGAGAAATAGAACTTAGAAACAGTGACTTGGTATGGATGAATTGGTGGTGAGACAAATAGGATGGGATTCACTGCTTTTGTACAAATGATAGTTTTTTAATATTGGAAGAAAATATATTGTTTGAACTGATAGAGGAAGAGAAGTTTGGATTAAATATTTGTATCCATTTTCAGTACTGAAACTTTTTCCCATTAAACGTTTTAGACAATGATACAGCATTAAATGAAATCAATTGGACAATATCATTAATGTTCAGCCATTAAAAAATCAATTTCTTGGATAATTTAAAATCTAAAAGTAAAAAAGTACTTTAGATACTTTTACTTTAAATTGTAAAATTAAGAAGTGGCACTGAATGAAAAATAATTAGCATGCATAATTTGTTTTTTTTAAAAGCTATAAATCTAGTGTCAATAATCAAACAAATAATCAAAGGTTTATTGAAATAATGTTGCATGTATGTATGTATGTATGTATGTATGTATGCATGTATCACACCTTGGAATTCCATTCATACAAGCTAAGTACATTTATGATCCAGCTCTCCTCTATCTAAATATAGAATTCTTTATATATTGTTTCCATATAATGTTAAAGGCCATGGCAATATAATGATCATGGTGATGACCAGGACGAGGGACACCCAGATTCAAATCCATCTTCTTCCTTGGGAATTCATTGGGTGACTTTGAATCAATCACTTTCAGAGTTGGGGCAGGATAAAATTTGAAGTGGGACTGCTATGTAGACTTCCTTAAGGTCCTAGAGAAAAGGAAGTATATAAATGATTCAAATCAGGAATGATAAAATAGAAGTCTCAGTAAATGGAACAGATGTCAACACTGTTATTCTTCCTCCTTGTTACAGGAAAGTTATTGTTGCAGCCCACACTGTTCTGTACCCTTATCCACTAAAAAAACATTGCCGAATTCACCAAACTGTTCCTAAAAGCTATTAAGTAAATGAAAGCTTACAAAGAATTTATGAACCAAATGAGTTACATTTAAATCTGCTGTTGCCAATAGTTTCAATTCAACATTGATTCCTTGACAGAGTCCAAAATATAAAATAAGAGATGAGATTCAAGTATTTGGAATAATAAAGGGAAGAGACTCAAAGTAAACAAACACCCACCCACAAACAATAGTTACTGTCTAATTTCAGGCAATGAACTCCAGTACACCTTCAGAATTTTATTTGCTTATTTAAATCTTTATTTAAAAAACAAATAACATTGTATTATTCATCTATTAAGATTATTTACAACATCAAATCAAACATTCACAATACATTCCAAATAAAATAAACAATCCAAGATTCTAATAAAGAAAATAAGACAGTAATGCAATACAATACAATGAGGAGAAAAAGGCAATTAGCTAAGATATATATGCTCCATCCTATGAGATATATAGCAGTTGTGAAATGAATTGCATTTTTGTTCATTTTACAGAAGCCACGGTACCCATGAACTGAAGCCTAGAGTAAAAGAATCACACACAGTAAATGAATTCTGACCTCAAAAATCTGTTTCTGAACTCCATAATAGAATACAACTCAAAGTCATTCCCCCAAAACCATTTTCTGATTATTCAAAGTTTTCTTTATTACAGTAACTTATAGGAGCTGAAAAGGAGGATATAAGGTTTCTGCTATTGTTAAACAATCCAAAGCAAATAGTTTTGCTGATTTGTTCCAAGTAACCTAGAATTCTTGGTCATCTTCCAGTCGAGAATACATAGTCATAACTCTGTCATAATAATTAACATCAAATTATACTTCATTTAAGGTTCCCTTCAAATCATATTACTTAATATAAATTTGTTTCATAAATAAATACTAAAAAGGCTGTTTAGTATTTATTTAAGGCTGCCAGGGGTCGGCAACCTTAAACACACAAAGAGCCACAAAGGCCCTAACCAGAAGCCCCAGTTCAATTTTGGAGCCAACCAGAAGTCCGGTTCCCTTACCATAGAGTCTCCTCCTAGCATGGTGTTCTTTTTCCTCTACTATCCTAATTGAAAGCCCTATCAATTGTGGACTGACTGGCAACAGGGAGCTGCAGCAGAGGGATGAAAGAGCCACATGTGGCTCCAGAGCCGAAGGTTGCTGATCCTTGCTCTAGCCTCTGCGGTTAGATCTGAAATAGGCATTGACTCCTTTCGCAGCTCTACAATAATTCCAGCTTTCAATTATTTCTGGAAGATACGTTCAATGCTGATGATAAACTACCGTTTTCCCATAATCCTGAGTTTCTGCACAACTACATACATTTATTATTTACAAATAGTACAGTACTCCATTCTGTTTAATGTGTTTCATTCAAATAAGGTGTAGTCTTCTAGTGCCATTAGCCCATGAGTCATGATTGCCTATTACATCATATTTGTTTTCCAATGTTAAGAGGTTTAGTTGTCCCAATTTGTTCATTAAAGAGGTGGGTTCCTGCCGGTTCAGACCGGTTCACTAGAACCTGTAGCGGAAATTTCCCCCGCTCACTGAACCAGCAGTGGCGGCCAGCTGGACGTTCCCCCAAACCGGTGGTCTGGCTGAAAATCAGTGTTCCGGCCTCAAATTGGCCAAAAAACAACCGTCTGTGCATGTGCAAAGCCTTCTGCACATGCACAGAGGGTTTTCACCAAAAGTGATGAGGGTGCACGCGCACATGCGCACTTCCGGTGCGACTCAGAACTGATAGGAAAGGTAAGTAGAACCCACCCCTGGTTAATTGGTGTGAAAATATTTAATGTTTAGAATGGCTCCATCTACAAGGTTCTCTATTAGCTTCCTTGTATTAGCTTCCTGTGAAAATCTGGAAGCCTACCCTGACACTGCTTTCCCCTTTGCATTCAGTTTTTACAGTCCAGTCCTTAGTTGCCTATTTGATTCTGCCAAATAGATTCTTCCTCGTATTCTCAAGATGCAATCCGTTTTTTTCTCAAGAGTCCTTCATGGACAGAGCATATGCTGTTGTTATAGAATCCTAACCCCTGTTGATTTCCAGAATTTCTTTTTCCTTCTTTTGTCAAGATCTTCAATTAAAAAGATTGGAGGGAAAATACTTGTACACCTACAGTTTCCTCACTTGGTTCTTTTCAGCAGGAATCACTTATCATTTCCACTTTTTTCTTTAGTTTCTTCATAAAGCCCAAATATCTTTCTCAGGTGGCTGTGGGTTATCCCCTAGAAAGAAAACCTGATATAATGTTTACTGAACTCCAGTGTTATCCATCCCTATGCTTTTTTGTGACCTACTTCTACATGTCTGTCTCCACTAAAGGAAGTTTTTCCTGTTATCTGCTGTTTCTGCCCTATCCTTTATGAAGAGCTCAACTACCATGCTCAGGAAATTCTCATATTTCCTAATGGCTTGCTGGGTAGAACCTTTCTTCTCAAATCGCTTTCTTTTTAGAGCTTGTACCTGCAACAGGTATAATTTGCATTTGTTTCTATTAAAAAAGGCAAACATTGTACCTTGCAGATAATGACAATATTCCCTTGCTACCCAAGTTGTTTAGAGACACATCCCTTGACTCTCTTCTCATACTGTCATCCAGATCTTCTCCATTGGTTTGCTCTGCTTGTAGGATCCTAGAAGCTGCCTCCTTAAGAAAGAAAAATAAAAGAAGCAACGAAGAATCCTCTTCCTTGATTTCCCACCAAATTCTTTTTTGAGCTCCCTGTATGTTCTGTCAGTGTGCTTGTTCTCTGGAAAATGGGTTCCTTATATATCCTTTCAGGTACATTAGGCTAGTAAGTGCAATGCTGCAATCAGGCATGATGGGCAATCAGCAGCACACAAGAAACCATCAGCAGTCAGTCAGCAGTTCTTAGAAAATAGTTTCAGCAGCATCAACAGCACACATCTTGGCTCTTCCTCCTTTTCTTCCTCTTCCTCTTTTGTTGCAAAATAGGTTTAACATATTTTGTTTTTATCCTGGCTATGCCCATTCCTCCAAACTTTTTCTAGCTTGGAGTCTTCTGTTTGTTCCAAAGCAATTTGTGATGAATTGGTTTATGATTTTTAAAATAAGGCACCATTTTTAACACTTCAAATAATCCCTATGCATGATAGGTGGAATTGATAGCACAAAAACAATTTTAAGAAGCTAAAATGAGCAGTGAGAAAAGAAAGTGTCAAAAAAGTGAAAATTGACAAAGGACATGCTTTTCCTTTTCTCCGTTGCCATATTAAAAAAAATGTCAAAAAGCCAAAGAATTTTTTTTGCTTTTGTGCTTTCCCACTTTCTTCTATGAAAATGGAACCCTGCAGGTTGTTATTTTTTACTCTGAAGATCAGTTTATCTTATTCATTAAATCTATATCTATTAAGCTTTTTCAACATCTGAAATGGAGAAAGGTGATCGTTTTGAAGAACCTCTTCAGTGTTTCGAATTAATTTATTGGACTTCATTCCTATGGCCGTTTTGACAATTCTTTCTACTGATTCCATGTTAGAATGCCAACAATAATTTTCTTGGCTCATGAAACACCTTATAAAATGTTGTGGAAATACTATAAAGGATACAGGTAAGTACAGATTTGTTCCATTTTTAATTAGAAATATAAGTTTTACTATGATAAATGATCATGCACCCAGTTTTATTTCATCAAGATATTGCAACTTCTTCATATGTTACTATTGGTAACAATCAATCTCAAAGAAGTATTTGGGAAACTATTAGCACCTGTTAGAAAGAGTTAGCCTTAGCAGTTTTGAATAACTCTGGGAAACACAATTTGCCAATATTTGAAAATTAGTTTGTTGGACAATTTGTAGGAAAAACAACGAAAAGAATATTTAAAATGTTGAAATTGTATATCAGATAAAAATAAATGCAGGTCATGGATAATCAATCTGTAATTATCTGCATCTAAAATACCCTTGTCTAACCTGATGTCCTCTAGATATGTTGGACTTTAATTTTCTAGATAATACGTTCAAAGTCACTAAAGTATTTTCTGAAAGAACTTAGTTTTAGAATAAACTTTTACTTCAAATTATTTTGACAAAATTTTAAGATTTCCCAAAGACCTACTAAAATGGCTTGTTTAAAAACGTATAAATCTATCTCACCATACAGACACTACCTTTACCACAAGATGTTATAATATCCAAAATATTACTGGGCAATCTTCAAGATCAAAAATGTCATTTTGCTTTACTTGATAGATTAGGGGTGTCAAACACAAGGCCCAGAGGCCGGATCTTGCCCATGGGGTGCTTAGATCTGGCCCAATGGGCTCCCTGGAAACAAAGATACAGCCTGCAGTACCTCTGCCAGCAAAAATGGAGCTGGGGGGGCTTCATTTTCACTGGCAGAGGGCTACAGGAGGCCATCATGGTCAAAAACAGAGCTCATGAGGGCCACATGTGGACCCCTGAGCTCTGTTTTCACTGGCAGAGGGTTGCAGGAGGCTGTTGCTGTCAAAAACAGACCTCTGGATCCAGTTTTCGCTGACAGAGTGCTTGGGCCACAGGCGCCCATGATACGACTGATGTCAAGCTGGCCATGCCCACCCTGGTCATGCCCACCCCAGCCTTCCTGAGGTCAAACACAATCCTTATGTGGCCCTCAATAAAATTGAGTTTGACACCCCTGTGATAGATTTTCTTTATATTGACTGGAGCTTAAATGTAAAAGTTAAATAATTATTGGATGATCTGGAAGAGACAATCAAAGACTCATTGGAATATTACTTCATGTTGTAACTTCTCAGGAAATTCTTGCAGAAGTTTAGTTACTCAAAATAGTAACTTTACTGGTGGAAAGATACTGTTGCTAAGTGAGACAATCCATGATTTAATAGGAATCTACTTGCTTTTCAAAGTTAATTTTATTTGTAGTTTGGTAACATAGGCTCTATTGGCCAATTTTCAGATTTTTACAACAATACAAGCAATCTTTGGTTGTTTTGATTGTGAAATGAAAAATTATATTTTTCAGATTCCTCATCTAGCTGGAATTGCATATTAAAAGTCATAGGCTTTAAGGATGGTATTATTGCCATAAAAATAATCAGAAACTCTTATCTTGTTCTATGCTATAATAGATGAAAATCGCAGGAACAAGAGGTTTTAAAAATAGGTTTGCAATAATATTTTGCTTTAAGCAAGACTTGAAATATGAGAAAGGACCAAATCATTTGGAGGAAAGAGAACTCTCCAAAGATGTGTAAGGGTAAAAAGCTTTATATTCTGTCAGTGAAACTTAACTGATGATAAAAAGAAGGATTGTGAAAAGCCTTGAGCAGTTGAGGCCAAGAAACCTAGATGTGAATGATAACAATATCTGATGACCAGTCTTGCCTTGCCAATGCAATGGGTAGAATAAATAATCACAGCAGCAAAGATTAGCAGTTGCAGAATCAACAAACAGGTCAGGAATTTGGCAGTATAAATGGAGAAAAAACGCACAGAAACAAAAATTCCAGGGCACTGAATTAGAATAAATAGGCAGAAAAAATAATAGGAGAAATGCAGAGAAAGCAACAGAATTTAAGACAATTGAAGACCTCTAGCCTGGCTAGGTGGCTCAGTGGCTAAGATGCTGAGCTTGTCGATCAGAAAGGTCGGCAGTTCGAATCCCTAGTATAGGTCTCCTGCATCAGCAGGGGTTTGGACTAGATGACCTCCAAGGTCCCTTCCAACTCTGTTATTGTTACATTTCCTAAGATTTACTTTCATTTGGGTCAGAGGTGGGTTCCTACTGGTTCTAATCAGTTCTTTAGAACCGGTAGTAACTCAGCAATGACATCACAGAGTGGTTTCTTTGGTGTCTCCATGGGCACCGCCATTTTTGATTGCTGCGTGCACATGCACGA
>JANHFT010009791.1:268270-302190 GCA_032467955.1 Pseudoxenodon macrops
GACTGCTCCTTGGGCCGGGACTTGCTTACTTACCTCTTTGAAATCTTGGTGCATCTTATACACCGGTGCATCTTATAGTCCAAAAAATACGGTATAATACCATATAATCTGTTTTGGCACAGTTTGATAAGTACAGTCACCATAGTAAAATGGGAAAGACCAATTACTTATTGTGTTCCACACTTTGAAGGATTAAGTTAGATATGAAATTAGGCAGCATTGGGAAACAAGCATATTTATTTACTTGAAGGCAAGGAGTTCATAGCCCTAAACCTCACATACATTATCTGCATTGTAAGTTTAGCTAATATTGTTACATAGCTTATGGTTAAAGCAACTTCATAATATAGGCTTGTATTTTATCCCTTTTTTTTTAAAAAAAGGAAAAGATAAAATGGAATCCCAGACTCATAGAATCACAAGATTGAAAATTACCTTAAAGGTGTTTAATCCAACTCCTTACTCTATGTGGGAGTTATTTTACTATGCCAGATAAATGACTGTCTAATCTTTTATAGCAAACTTTCACTGATGGAGCACCCACAATTTCAGGAGTCAGATTATTCTGTTGCTTAATGGGTGTCGTAAGTAGGAGATTACTCCTTATGTAAAGTTTGGATCTCTCTGTTAAGCTTCATCCTTGGATAGTGTAGGGAGTAAATGCACTCCCTCTTTCCTGTAATATCAATCCATGTATTAGAAGATTAACCTTTTCTTCTTTAAGTAACCACAAGTTCCTTTAAACTCTCCTCACAGAATTTAGCTGCCAAATTCCTTACCATCTTTGCCACTATTCTCTGTTCTCTTTTCAATTTCTCAGGGTCCTTTTTGCAATGTGTAACCAAAATTGAACAGAGTATTACAGGTATGGTTTGACAAATCCATTTTTGAGCAATGCTATCAATTCCTTGACCTTGATGCTATACCTTTATTGATGCAACCCAAACGAATTGGATGTTTTGGCACATTTTCGGTCATGCTTAAACTGTGCCCCTCGGATTTCTTACAAGTATTATTTCTAAGTCAAGTACCATCTACTGTATTTTTTGGAGTATAAGACACACTTTTTCCCCTCCTAAAAGAGGCTGAAAATTTGGGTGCATCTTGTACTCCGAATTGGTCCCACCCACCCGCTGGCCCTTATCCTTCGGCCTGTACACGTCCTCTTCCTGGCTGCAGAGATTGCCACCAACAATGGCTTGTGTTTTGGGGCTCCGTGTGTTGCATTTTCAGCCTCCAAATGCTCAACGTGCAGTGTCCAAAATGGCCACCCTGAACAGCTGCTGCCTTCTCTTACCTGCACTTTGCCTGCTTTAGTCACTGGAGCTCCCTCCAAGGGTCAGCTGTGCTTTTGAAGCTGTTTTTCAGCCCCAATACAACCTAAGTGATCTTTCGTGCTTTGCCTGCTTTTCTAATTGCTGCTGCCTCCAACAATCAGCTGTGCTTTAGAAGCACAGCCCCAACCATCTCCAACCTCAAAACCAGCAAGCGAACGAATGTGCTGAAGCTGACCAGGCTAAAAACTAGCCAAGCCAGATGAATACCTGGTAGGCAGAATATTCCCCCCCTATTTTCCTCTCTTTATACTCTGAAAAATACAGTATCTTATACCAGCATCTCTGCTTACTATTTAAGTGAATTACTGAAAAGTTATTCTTATTAATCAATACTTTATTGAACATAACTTAATACTGTTAGGGCTCAATGTTCAAATATACCACACAATTTTTGAATCTTGACCTTACCTTCTCCCCCTACCCTGGCTTTGTATCATCCACAAGTGTTGTGATTACCTCTTCCCTTCCCCCATTTAAGTCATTTATGAAGTTGTTGAAGAGTCTGGACCCAGGACAAGACTCCATGGTACTGTATTGCATACCTTCTTAATGGGTTCTATGCACCCAACAAACAAACAAATTCTGCTATTCTTACTATTCTTATTAATTTATCATCTATTATTATATGATACGATATGATATTATCTATTATTATAGTACAATGTTGTATCTAATTTACTAATTTTATTAGATGGATCTTATTTAATAGTGAGCTCTGATAAAATAGTTTATGATTGATTGATTTTTATTTAACTTGGATAGAAAACTATTTGCAATTTTTTTTGCACCAAACCTCAGAATCATTTTCCCAAGAATTAAAAAAATAATAATTTGCAGTTTTCCTATTTAGCAAAGTGCAATCTTGTATGTGCTTGCAATCCCTCTGTTACGGACCTCATATATTTGTCTTGGTTGAGCAATTTTGTGTACAACCTGGATGCCAGAGTATATCATCAGAACCTATTTTCACCTTTAGTAAGTAAGTGAACAGAAAGGGATGGAGGTTATGCCCTCCATAACATATAAATCTGTTTGTTCTTATCAATATGTTAGATAAGTAAAGCAAAGAATTAGTGACAGAAGAACTTCAGAGAGGAGATTTTCATCTGTATTTTTCTGCATCCATACTCAAAATGTCAATGTGATACAAAGTGACAAACACAACCTGTTCAGCCTGTTGTAATGCAGAAAGACTAAACCCATATAACCTGCTCTGATTCAGTCATATATTACAACAGGGTGAACAAATTTTGTTTGCCACTTTGTAGCATATTGACCCTGACAGTTACTAGTATCAAGTACAAAATGTGTCAACACAGAGGCTTGGATGAGGAGCAAGTAGAGAAATCTGATTCACAATAGCTTCAGGAAAAATATCTACCCACCACCTTTCTGTGCTTATATGAAAGTTACAAATTAATTCCACTTCAGTTTTGTTATATGTACAGGTGAAACTCG
This sequence comes from Pseudoxenodon macrops, assembly GCA_032467955.1. Lineage (NCBI taxonomy): Eukaryota > Metazoa > Chordata > Lepidosauria > Squamata > Pseudoxenodontidae > Pseudoxenodon > Pseudoxenodon macrops. Next base: position 271,066 of record JANHFT010009791.1, read on the forward strand.
AAAAATTAGAATATCGTGCAAAAGTTCATTTATTTCAGGAATGCAACTTAAAAGGTGAAACTAATATATGAGATAGACTCATTACATGCAAAGCAAGATAGTTCAAGCTGTGATTTGTTATAATTGTGGTGATCTCTCTCTCTCTCTCTTTCTTTCTCTCTCTCTCTTATGCTCATTCATACTGCCCTAATGATCCTTCTACTGAAGTCCATCTATTATATCTTATCAATCCATGTCATAAGAACAGATATTTTGCTTTAATAAATAAACTTTTGCTATATATTACATATGTACTATAACTTTATGTTATGGAATAGTTCTGTTCAAAGTTACTATTGAATTATTTGTGTACTGCTTATTATAAGACTGAGATAAATCCCACTCCAAAATCTGTTCCATGAATATTTGCTCCAATACAAAAATGAAATCACTTCATCTGCAGCTGTGCTTCTTTTGTATGGCTTAGCTTGTTACATTTTTCTTTTTTGCACTGAATAATTGAGCAACTGAGTTTAACTTAGACTAATGTTCATGGAAATCACATTTCAAACTATCAATAGATGGGTAAACAATTTGACTGTGTCTCTGCAGCTGGCTGGTACCATACACAAATGCATATACACAAATGTAAATACTTTCTGTCAATAACTGTCAGTGTCTCAAGTATGTTTTTTATTGCATATACACTTCTCTCAGTATTGCAATGAATAATAGTTTTGTTACCACAGTGTCCCTGAACTAAGGAAAATAAATGACGAAGTTGGTCCAATAACAGCATGGCCTACACATGCAATTATTTTATGTGACTGTGACAAAAAAAACCTACCTTCCAAACACTTCACTCAGCTAGTGTTCTGGTAGCCTGATTTTAATAGGAACAAAGCCTCAAGCAATCTGTATGAGCCTCCAGAAACAGAAAGGTTAATAATTTGAAATCCCTTGTTTGTTTCTGTTCTCTGGTGGAGTCCAGCTCTGAGACCCCCTTATCACCCTCTTCTTGTAATATACTGTACAAGGTTGTACTTTTCTCTCTCTTTAAAAGTTAAAATATTGCATACCCCTTTTTTGTATGTTTTTTAAATCTTGGCAGAAAAGCTTTTACCCTGAGATTATTATATTGTACCATATATATTTATAATTTAATAAAAACAAGCAGAAGGGCACTATGAAATAGACCATTGTGTAACTCTCAAGCATTTTTTGTTACCTGGTATTCTCCAGATATATTGGACAGGTCTTAGAGTTTTCAATTAGCATGGTTAAGAGGAATTATGAAAATTATGAAAACTGTAATGCAGCAGCACATTGGTGCTAGATATAAAAATGAGCAATAGTCTGAATTATGTCATATATTATTTTATGGAGTTTATTTAACATAGAAAGGGGGCAGTAAGTAGTTGCTAAGTCATGATGTAGCTCTATAAAAGATGAAAATAATTGGAAAATCCCTTTTTCATGCAGGTTTATAATTGCTGTTCACCCTTTTCCCTATTATGTATCGTCAGTTTAAAGAAAGTTTAATACTGCCTAAAGAGAAATACACAATCTAGAAAAATGTACTGTAAGCAAGGAGTAAGGTACACTGTGTATAGAACTCAACAAAGTTTATGCATGCAGAGGCCCAATATAAACTTTGTGCTCTTTGTAAATAAGGAACAAAAAATATGGATGGCAAAATCCCCTTTTCAGTTATTTTCACAGGAGCTGAGATAATATCCTAGAGTCCATGTGAGATTTCCCAACTTCACAGTTAAATCTTTATTAATGGGGAAAGGAAATCCATATGGATCAAGCATATGTACAATCAAATGAACATCTAGTTCTTGCTTGAGGCCATCTGCCTAGTTAAGAATCTTACAGCATGGGATTTATAATTCTGTCCTGTAGGAAGCTAATTTGCTAGCAGCTTTAGGATTTTAGCAAGACAAGTGAGACCATTGATCTATTTAGTTCAGTACCATCCATTTAGACTGACATTAGCTGGCCACATTTTTCAATAAAGAACATCTTCATTAGAGATGCCAGAAATTGAATCTAGCCCTTTTTGCATGCAAATATTTGCTCTGGCCATCATTTTGCCATTTTTCCTTAATTTTTTTAGGAATTAAAAAAAAGACTGCATTGGTGCATTGTGTTATAAATTGGTGCCTGCCTAATATTTTGTATATCAACTCTCACAGAGGCAGCAAAGTTGTTTTATATTTATATATATGCCAGGTGTGAACAAAGCATGTCTGCTGAGTATTAAAGCCACTGCCTCTTTTGGAAAGCTTGCACAGCTACTTCAATTACTGTCATTAGTACATACATGTGTGTGCATGGAAAACATTTCTGTTGTGGGACTGCTACTGAAGAGAAGCAGTTTTATTTATTTATATCTCATGTTTCTAAACTGTCCATCTTCCTCAAAGAAGGGCTGTTTTTTATGTAGACATGTAGGCAGCCTTTCAAAGTAGCTGCATTATCCTTCTGAAATACATGACTGCTTTAACATTTTCAAAAAAGTGCTGTGCTCGTGCCAATATGCTTTATGAAGCAATTTTCTGAATGCTTTTTACAGATCTTTTTTTACTTAAATTAGAGCTGTAAAAGACTTTGGTTCACTTAAAAATGGCTATTCAAGCAATCTTTACATTGACCAGACTATTACATGAGTTGGATAGCCATTTTTTCTCTCCCAAAAGATGTAAAATGTATGAAAATGTGTATATTTTTAGAGATATAAAATAAGATTTGATCATAAGTCAAGTTAGGCTGCCTCAAAAAGTTTTTTTTTAATTCTGATTAAAAAAAACTGCGATTTTCTCTAGTGAATCTGGAACTTTTAAAAATGTCAGAAGCAGATAAGAGGACTGCAGAAAGTAAAAATATCGGCTAAAATTAAACATTAAAAAATACTACCTTGCTTTTTTCACTTTTCTATATATAAAATGCACTGGCTAGGAAGATAGGCAAGAGCAGAAAGTAAGCTCTTCGAGATTGACCTAGTAATCATACCGAATGACTTAGCAAATCTTTTCCATGTAATTTGAAAGTAATGTTTGAATATTTGGAGTCAGTAGAGGAGAGGTTTTGTTGCCTTTGCTATTTCTTGATTTCCTATTTCCCCAAATCCTTTCATTTGTACATAATATCCATTAATTCACCAATTTCCCAATGCTAGCTTAATTTTTTTTGGTTTCCTATTCCAATGTACTGGGTCAGGCTGGGGTTCTTGTGGCTACTTCCACTTCTGTGAAACCACTGTTGTCAAAGTTACCTGATAATTTGGATGTGTCCACCATTTACTATCCACCCAATCATTTGAATAGGGAGAACGGGTGAAATGAAAGCATTCTTTTCTTTTTTTCAATTCAAAATCATTTTGAAAGACCTACTGTTCCAGAAAAAAATATCAAATTTAAAAAGTTTAAAAAAAGTGTAGCTTCATATTGATTTCCAATGATAGCAAGATGCATGAAAATCTGGAATGTAAGAATCCTTCTTGGAGTTGGCTTCTTGAGACAAACTGGGTGATTTTATAAATAAAAAAATCTGGTTAGAACCATTGCATCTGATTTGACAGGGCTTCTAACTAGAGAATGCATATCAATACAATGTTAATGTTATGTATTGCAGAAAACAGTTTCACCTAGTTATATGACTGACTGACCCCATATATAAGTGGCATACAATAAAAATAGACTGATCTGTCCTCCTTAATCCAAATATACCAGTATATGAAAATAAGGAATATAATCATTGCTGATTCATAGATGTATGTGGCTATAAATAAGTGTTGTTTCCTTCATTTAAGTGGGATTTCATAGTACAGATAATATATAATATATTCATAATAAAGCTATGGTTAAAGATACCATGGCTAATCTAAAGATTAAAAACTGGAACAGTGGAAGATTTAAGGAACCTGTTCCTTTTTTTACTCAGAATTTCAGATAAGGGAAGTTGCTGAGGGAGATGTTGAGTAAAACAACTTTTCCTTTTATTTATAATATTCCTCTACTTTAAATATTCTCCGTTACATTCTTTTTTTGAACTGAAGTAGCTGGTGGGATACAGTTTTGTGCATTTACATGAGAGAATTGTTTCTGTTCTCCAGGTTGAAAGAGACAATGACATTTTTTGCTGAAGCAACATTTTATTTTTAGTAGTAGTACAGTGGAAGGTCTTATCAAAGTACTAAAAGAAGATTTATCAGGATATTAAAGGACATTCAACATGATCCTATTGAATATATTGTGCATCAGATTAACAGAGTTGGGAAAGGACCTTGCAGGTCATCTAGTCCAATCCTCCTGCCCAAGCAGGAGACCTTACATCTGCATCTACATCTAGGATTGAACTCACAACCTCCTGAGGCTTAAGATACTCCACTCCAGGTGTTCCTTGTGAGGAAGGATGGGGTGACCTCTTCCCGAGTAGTCTTGCAGCCCTTCTATGTGCTTGCCTATGCTCTGTACTCCTTGCCCCTGGATCATTGGAGGAGGCAGCTTTTCCTCATCAGAGGAGATCAGCTGCCTATCAGCAGCTCTGCCTGTCAGCAGCCAATCCTTCTCCATGTATAGGCAGGCAGCTCTCCATTTAAGTCAACAGCCTCCCCACAATGCCTGAGGGGCCTGGCACAACATCGTCGCCAGCCCTGGCCTCTCCCAACATGCAGAGGGAGGTGTGCTATCCCTGTCGGGCGGTCTCAGTTCCAGCTCCTCCTCTGAACCAGGCTCCAATGGAGGCCATGACACTGACCTTCCAAAATGCAATATTTCATTTCCCACTTTAATAAAAAGAAATATTTGCTGATATCTGGATACAAACCTGCAAAAAGTACACCTCCCTTTAATCATACCTCAGCCAGTTTTTCCCCTTCGGGGCAATTTTTATCTATAGATATTGGAGAAAAACAAGAGAACTTATACTTTTTATAGATTCTCTTTCAAAAGTTTGGAATAAGAGTAACAAGCATTTTTCCAAATTGCTTTCACTACTGCTGTTGGGGGTGGATGATTCAGGCAGTTTACTTTGCTTGTGGTGATTGCCAGGACATAGGTATACTTTTGACAGAAGGAACTTGCTGAATCTAAGAAGTTTCAGGCTGCAGAAACAAATCAGTCACATTAAGTCAATCCCTGGGGTATTTTGGTTCGAGCCTGTGTGGAGCTGTAATAAAAGCATCCTTTAAAAAGAAATAAGCTGAAGGAAATTGCCTACCAAGTTAATTAATATAATGACACCAAAGCAACACCTCCTGTAATCACAACTGGAACTGAAATAACTCTGTAAGAATCTCAAATGTAGTTATTTTGGATCAGTGTATAGTGCCAACCTGGGTCTATGCATTATAATGATGGAAGATGGAAGTGCCGTTCATGAAAGATTAGCACATCAGTTTATTATTTCAGAAATTGGACTTTGGCATGTGGTACACAATAGTAAGATTCAACAAAATTACAGAAGAGGCTATAGATAGTCCAAGTCTCCATCAAAGAAGAATACTAAAATAAGTGAATTTGGGCAGTGCCAGAAGCTTTTTCTGGGGGGGAATGCTAAATTCATGCTGCCCTTAATATGAAAATATCAAGGTAAACCTGCCTAGAACATCAGTTATGTTAATGTTACTGGAATGTTACTGGAATAAATAAGAGTTTGTGCAAGACAATCCAAATGAGAAAATTCCTCATTCCCATTCATTTCCATTTATCATTTAATAGATATTACAATAAACATTTATCTCTAAAATATACCATTTAAATTGTTGTTGTTTTTGCCTTGCGTTATGACAACAATAAAATCCAGTTTAAAGAAATACCGTTCTTCTATATTTTTCCAAACTACATGTCTATTATGTGTAATAATATGGCATTGATATAGCCTTGCCATCACTGAATTGTAGGCCATATAAAACCTCAGTGTTTAGTATTTTTAAATAGCATTTCCTTCTGTATTCTCCTTTTCCATAGGGTGATCTGCTGTTCCAGCATTAGGCAAAATAACTAACTAGATGAATACCTCTTAGTTTCTCCTCCACTTGGGACTGTTAGTGTTGAATAATCTGTTAGACAGATAGTTTCAGAAAAATGAGTCTGATGATAAACCTGTGTGACTTGTACCTTGAATGTTTCACCCACAGTGTCCATTACAGGCTAAAAATGTCACAAGAGCACTTATCTGAATAAAGTGAGATCTTATAAGATCTTAACATGAGAATGTTTTTAGATATTGCGTTTGAATGGTGTATAGCAGGGGTGGGTTCTACTTACCTTCCCTACCGGTTCAGAGTTGCGCCGGAAGTACGCACACTCATCACTTCTGCGCATGCGTAGAAGGCTTGTGCATTCGTAGAAGGCTTTGCGCATGCACAGACGGTTGTTTTTTGGCCGATTTTCAGCTGGAAGACCAGTTTGGGGGTGTCCAGCCAGCTGTCGCTGCCAGTTCGGCAAGCAGGTGGAAATTCCCACTACCGGTTCTAGCAAACCGGTCTGAACCGGCAGGAACCCACCTCCGGTGTATCGGCATTGCTTTGGGATTCAGCAGATGCCACATTGCTTCCAATATCTTTATTTATATTGCTAATCTCACACCAATTGACACGACCCAACCTTCTAAATCAGCAGAATGTGCCAGATTGTAAGCAAACCAATTTACATTTGACGAAACTATATGACTTAACTAAATAAAACTATATTCTCCAGCTCTAGCCCTTTGGATGCTGAAGTTAGTATTTTAATTCCTAATTCTTAAACAATGCTGTCAGTGACAGTTAAGGGAAGTGAGACATTTCAACCATTTAAGAATGTATTAGGAGCTAGATAAAAGGAAGAATCATTATAAGCTTGAAAAATAGCATTGGGCATCAAGCGGTATGGCCTACTACTATATAAAGAGTCTCTTGAAAATATACAGTAAGGCTGGATAATCTTTGTTTTACTGCCAAAAGCTCTGGTCTTCTCTACTGTAATCTAGTGATAGTTCTCATGGCCCCATTGGAGCTTGGGTCCAAGGAGGAGGACAAGACACAGCTAGGGCTGACAGAGGAATGACTGAAGGAGCTGGATGAAATAGTCCCAGGTCTCTCGGGCCTGGGAAAGGTCGCCAGTGAAGGAGAGAGGGCGCAGGTTGACCAAGCAAATGGGGAGGAGGCAGCAGGCAGCAAAGCAGAGAAGCAACGGAGTTCCAGCGATAAGCAATTACCTCCACCCTGAGCACGGAGAATGGAGAGGGAGTTGGAATCAGTGCAGGGTGACCCAACAACTGAGGAGGGGGGCACCCTGCACCTCTTCACAAAGTTCAACTGGAGAATGAGATTTAAAGAGATGCCATTGGGCGAGGTACTTGTCGGGAACAAGCATTGCTTTTTTCCAGTTTCATGTACTGTTACTGATGTCTGGATACTTTGCTTGCCTTGCCCTGTTTGTCTTGCCCTACTTGCATTTCTTGGCTGGCCTGGCTATGTGCCAGTTTGCAGCGACCCAGTTATGGTTCCAGTGAATTCTTCCTGTGATGAGGATTCCTTGGAAGCAAATTCCCTGAACTGTAACTACTCTCAGAAGCGTGCTGCTCCTCTGGATGAGCAACCAGGAACTATTGGAGGTGTGTGTTTAGAGCTTTGTTCCTGGACTTGCAGGGAACAGTGGGCTAGGATAGGATAGGATAGGGCAGGACAGGACAGGACAGGGCAGGACAATTGAATTGTTGAATTGTTGAACTGTTGAATTATTTGATTGCTTATTTGTACCCTATGATTATCATTAAGTGTTGAATTATTGAATTATTGAATTGAATTCTTTATTGGCCAAGTGTGATTGGACACACAAGGAATTTGTCTTTGGTGCACATTCTCTCAGTGTACAGAAAAAGACAAGATACATTTGTCAAGAATCATAAGGTGCAACACTTAATGATAGTCATAGGGTAAAAATAACCGATCAAATCATATTAGGAAACAATATCAATATAAATCGTAAGGATACAAGCAACAAAGTTACAGTCATGCAGTCATAAGTGGGAGGAGATGAGTGATAGGAATGATGAGAAGACTAATAGTAATAGAAATTCAGCCTTAGTGAATAGTTTGACAGTGATGAGGGAATTATTTTGGGCAAAGTTTGGAGCAATTAAGGGGAGTTGAGCTTTTGTTCCAGCTGTGTTGCTTCTGTGTCCAGCCCTGGGTCATCACAATAAGATACCTAGGGTTCAAGCTATCTTTCTGGCATAACCCCTTTTCTACTTCTATCCTCCGATTACCCCAAGGTAGGCATGAAATAAAGACTGTTGTACCAAATTTATGAACTACAGATTAACATAGGAATGAGGTTCATGTTCAGCTCTAAGGACAAGAGTTACTTACAATATACCTAGTACTGGTATATAAATTTACAAAACCTGTTTAATGACTTTGGGTGAATATCGGACTCTAATACTAAACCTGAAGTCATTTGTTCAAAATATGTGTAGTATCATTTGGCATACATACTGTAATTAAAGTAATTTCAAATCTATATTTGTATCTAGATAAGGCTTGTCTTGATGTTACATCTCTGATTTCTGTTTTCCTGTTGGCCTTTCACTTTCACTCTGGCAGGTCAATTACCATCTGGCTCATTCTAGAGATTTTTTTTAAGCACAGAAAGAAACTTCATCTTGGCACAGAGAAGGAATCAAGCTGAATTTTAGTCAGCTCTGAAGTGCACGGTCTCAGCCAAAGTCAATTTCTTGTCAGATGTGACCTCAAACTGATTTATCACTTTCCTTTTTGAAATGAGATGACCCATTGCATATTGGGCAGTCCAGCCAAGATGCAAAGCATTTTCATGTTGCTGAGGTTCTTTGAGGAGTTAGGGATAGTAAAGAAACTGTTGCTTAATCATAAATATTCAAGCATCTTTTTAATCCTATATTTTATTTCAGTTTGTTGCCATTCTCTTTCTACAAAATAATGGAAGATGAAAATCTGTTGTTCTAATGTTTGAACCAGCTGATGCTGCTTAGACATAATGGATATAATGAGTCCAGGCTGACATAGTATCAAAGGCTTAAAAAAAACACACCACTATTATAAATATGACATGCCTTGAAGAGTAAAATATGAAGATAGGACATATATTAAAGGGAAATCACAACAGTATAAATTAAAGGTTGACAAATCTATTCCAAAGGAAGCACTAGAACAGTGATGGCTAACCTTTTTCTGCTTGGGTACCAAAAGGACGCGCATGCGCGCCCACATCCATAATGCAATGCACACACACTGCCCCCATGCGCTATCCCCCCATGCAGGTGCACAGGCCTCCCTGAAGCCTCAGATCTTCTGTTTGGCCCCTTGTGCCATTTTTTGCTCTCCCCAGGCCTCCTGAAGTCTGGGGAGGACGAAAAACGGCACAGCGGGAAACTTCCGGTTAGACCATTGTGTCATTTTTCACTCTCCCCAAGCTTCAGGAAAGCTTCTGGAAGGCCAACAATCAGCTGGCCAGCACACACATGCACTCTGGAGCTGACAGAGGGCAACGCCTTGCATGCCTTCAGATATGGCTATGTGTGACACCTAAGGCACACGTGCCATAGGTTCACCTTCACAGTACCGGAGCATAAAATCAATGAATTAAGCTTGGAAACCAGGAACATTTTCAGATCAATTTTTCATTATGCCCTGGTTTCTTGGTCACTTTTATAGCCTAAAGTCCTGCATTTAGTAATTATTCCCAGTTATAAAATTATGAATATGGCTATCTTCCCTCTAGCTCAAGGTACAATTCCTAAGCCGGTGGTTTGCTGCCTCCCATGCTGCGTGGGCGCACCTCAGTTTCTGTGCATGCGCAGAAGAAAAACAATCTGAAAAAAAATTCCCCAAAAAAGATGTTGGCGCCCAGGGAGCGACAGCACCAGCTCCGTTATGTCACCAGCGGCCTACTACCTACTCGGTAGAACCGGTCTTAACCAGTAGGAACCAACCTCCGATATAAATGTGTTCCATAAGTTATCAGAAACTGAGATTGATATGAGAGCACTTTTACTTTTAATTAATGGTACTCCTGGTAGCAGTCCTTCAAGACAGGTGATACAGTCACTGTAAGAGGACAAGGTGAAGTTTCATTTTGTGAGTATAATGTGAACAAGGAGCTAACAGTTATTTCTGTCGGGGTGTTCTTCATCTAACTGATGCTACTGGCACATCCATAGACAAGTGTGTTAATTTGTTTTTCTGGACAAAGAATGTTTGACTACCAAGAGAAATGAGTCTGAGATCTGTCTCAAACTCATCAAGATTTGTAGATCTTAGCATAGAAAGAAAAAGAGAATGGAAAGCCCGGCTCTTATTTGACTAAGTATGCCCACAAACACAGAGTGCAAATACACATGCACTCAATATATTACCCGTATAGATTTCCTGTTTCTAGCATATTAGTTCCTCTGTGTGAACCCAGGGAGGAATTGCCTGCTTCATTCCAAACATATGAGTTCCAGGTTTGAGTTTGACAGGAAGGGGCCTCCAGAGGAATATCCAGGGGATTTGCATGTGCTTTATAGGCAAAAACAGAAATGAAAAGAAACCATATGTGCAATTGAAGTGGTCGGTTCTTTTCTGTTCCCCCCCCCAAATTCATTCCTCATTGCCTTATACCTCCCTTTCCACTCTGCTTCCAATTTCGCCATCTTCTCTGATCTCAATTATGAAAGCCAGTTCTCACAAGGTTAGAAACACGACTAATCCATTATCAAAATAAGAGGCAAGTGGAACTGTCCCTTCTGCTCAAAAGAAATGCTTGAGGGGGAGAAAGGGGAGGAGGGAAACAATTTAAATTTTGATTTCATTATAATAAGGTTTGTATCTAATACATTGTGATTGTGAACGTTCTACAGCAACAGCTTCATTAAATATTCCACAATAAACCTATTATCAGAGCTCTTATATGTTCTTGAATGGCTACTTACAGTCTGGTTTGTCAAGAAAAAGCATGATACCATTTCTTGCCTGTTTTGTGGGATCATCACTGCTCGCTTGTACTGGCATTGTATTTCCAATTCTTCACGGCAAAAGTTGCTTCAGGAATCGGTCTTAAATGAAGCAAACGTTTAAATACTGTAGTTCTTTGATGAAATTTGCAACTCTTATTTTATTAACTGCTTTTAATTAATCTCCTTCAGAGATTACAAAAGTTAGAATTTAATTCTAAACACAGCCATGTTGACTGCAATATTGCTATTGGTTTTATATCAAGGGACGCAACGTCTCTGACATAACCTTTTCTGTAACTCTGCAAATAGTAACAAATATATTACGTACACAAATAACAGCCCAATCCTTGAACTGAATTCAATTGAATTTACTACTCAGCAAGTCAGTTCAAAATTGTGCTTCATTTTATTTCCAAGAATTGTTTTGGACATTATAGGAAGTCATATTACAAGGCAAACATCTAGGATACCTACTTGAAGGCCACTATTTTGCACACGGGGAAAACAATATCTGTGATAGTAATCATAATGACTAATAATTGTTCACTGCATGGAGTTCTCAAAACACTTATTTTTCTTCAACATGTTCTTGTCAGAGGTTGCTTATAGCATGGAGATTGCCTATCACATGATGGTGCTCATGTCAAAGAACTTCTCAGATGGTAAAAAGTATGAGGACCAGATTTTCAATTTTGTAAGGGTAACTTTGATTTATGAGAGAATAATAAATATTTTTAAGTGTGTTTGAATTTGTGTGTGATACCTTAATCTGTACCAATGCCAATCAGAATATATAGTTTATCTTACTGCAGGACCACCATTATTTAAATTGTCAATCTGAGACATTATTACATCATTTTTTTTGTTTTTAATAGATTCATTTTAAACTGTAGAGGAGAAATTGTAGACAATGTTAAGATGCATCCTAGCTTTGTATTACACATGGATGTAATGCATTCCTCCTTAATATGTTTTTAATAAAAATAATTTATTTCTAAATCTGATCTGTTTATCTGCTTCTTCATCAGAACAACATTTGAGGTGACTTGGCAAGAATAATAACTCTGAAATTAAGTGTACAAAGAACTACCAACTGTCATAACAATTTGGCTATGCAGCATTTTAAAGTCTGCTGCAAATACACTTTTCCAAATGTCTTTTGCATGAATAGTAAACTTTGTGTTGACCTGAAAGGGGACTTTTATAAAGCAATGGTGCTCTATTAATATGCCATCACCTGACACAGTTACATTTTATATTCCGGGCAAATCCTTTTTCACTCACCTCGCTATTTTGAAAATGTTTTTTTCATGAAGTTTTTAATCAGTTTTCTTGTTGCTTTCTTTTACTGATTTGTCAATAACAACAGCATGAGAGATATAACATTTTCAATTTGCTCAGTTGGTTTTCTGTTTGGAAGTAAGGTTTTCTTATAAAAAAAAATAAGGTACACATTTCACACTTCAAAGTTAATACTGGGAATATAGAACACAATTTTCAAACATTATCTTTGGACAGTAGGTATCTAATATTCATATGACACATACCAAAAATGAGTAGGATGGAACAATCTTAGTTATTAGTTAACTTAAAATACTTGGTTGTATTTTTGGCACAGTTATTCAGGAAGCACTGCTCAAAATATCTGAGTATATAGTACACAAGCAGTATCTTATATATACTTATATATTACTAGCCTGTCTCTGAAAACATCAATCTTAGTACAGCCATAAAATACTGTATATCTTAAAGAAAATAACTATAACTCAAAATGAAATGAAAAAGCTAAGAATTTACCATAAAGAAAATAAATACACATCAAAAATACAAGTGCCTGCAATGGTTCAGCTACATAGGTTAAAATCTCAGGGAAGAATTCATTCCTCAAAGAGACAAATGCTCTTGCATGGAATTGGATGTTTGTTTTCATGATGGCCTTGATTTATTCCTGTGGGATTGAAAGATAGAGTACATTGAAAGAAATGAGAGCTCTGTGATAGAAATAATCCCTGCCTGGTTGAACTCTGTGCTGTAATTACCACTTGAACATCTTTGCTATACGATACCTTTTCTATATAACTAGTTCAGGGTAGAAGTTATTTTATTTATTTCAATCATGGAAAGTTATATCGCAGTTGCCATGTCCTTTTTGTATCAATACAAAAATCCCATGGTTCCATCAATATAAACAATTCCATGGCTCATAGTAGGACAGTGCAAGGTATATGCAATTAAAATTTTTTAAAGTAGTACTTGTAGTAAAATAGAAATATATTTAAATTTTATCTGCTTGTATGAGTTATTTTTGTTGTATGCATCGATCAAAGGGCTGCATGTAGGTTAATTATGGTTAATAATATTAATGAATTTTTTGGGGGAAATGGTGAAAAGTTGATTGTGAAGAAATGAAAATCAGCCAGTGAGTAGACCAGCTCTTTCTAATTCCTTTTAGGACAAGGAGAAGACATGAGATCTCCCTTAGGTGCTCCATACAGTTACTCCCCATGAGCAAACCACTAGAAAGCAATCTATAAAATATTTAGAAGTCTGGAGTGGAAGGTATAATAATCTTGCTAACACCACAGTTGGTGCCTTGAAAGGAACAATGGGTTCATATATTTCCTTTTCTAATGACTTTTGAATATTGTTTCTGACTATCATCTGTTAGGAACTTTTGCATCCACAAATTTTACAGTACGAGATAGTTTCCTTCAATACTTAGTAAAAGAAGTTGAAAGACTTTAAAATTGTTTTGTAAAAAACAGCAAAAGGGTGATTAGAACTTTTATTCTGTTACAAACAAATTAATGGTCCAGGTGGATTTTAAATAAGATTGTAGAATTAATTGCAAGAATCCTTTCCTTGGGAAAATGCATTTGTTTTAAATTCTTTTTTAAAAAAGAATGAGGAGAAACTTCGAAGGTTGTACACTAGATGTAACCAGAAGGAACTATAGAGTGCCTCTAGAGCCCAGCTAGCACTTAAACAATAAGCTATAGATTGTACTCAGATATAGTACATATATCAAAATCCAAATCATGTCATGGTTTTTACACTGTATCAAAGCTCAATTGAGGTATTGACTGTAGCTCAATTATACTGATAGAGGTTCACTATATATGTGATGCTCTCACATCTTATCTTCAGGTACGGCAAACAAGAGAAACCTTAGAGAGTCATTCCCTATCTCTGTAGAGCAGGGGTGTCAAACTCAGCTTCATTGAGGACTGCATCAGGGTTGTGTTTGACCTCGGGGGGGGGGCAGGGTGGACATGGCCACGATGGGCATAGCCAGCTTGACATCACTTGTGTCAGAGAAAATGGGCTCCTGAGCTCCATGTTCGGCTATGACAGCCTCCGGTAACACTCTGCCAGCAAAAATAGAGATTGGGAGGGCTGCATGTGGCCCTCCTGAGCTTTGTTTTCACTGGCAGAGACACCGTGCGCGAATCCTTCACTGTTTCGAGGGTGGCCTGGGGCCCCAGATCTAAGCACCCCATGGGCCAGATCTGGCCCCCAGGCCTGGACTTTGACACACCTGCTGTAAAGTATTGCTAGATAGACTCAATAACTGGTTTGGATGACAACATTTCCCCCCAGTTATACTTGTGGGTGCATCTTTCCTAATTCTGACAATCTAGGAATGGTAAAGATGAGGAGGGTATCATATGTATTATATTATTTAATATTATTTGTATTGTGTTTCCCACTGATAGTTTGTAATCTGTAGACTGGGCCAATATATTTAAAGTTAAAATATGTTAAAAGTGCTATAAATCCATATGAACAACTATTTTAAAAACAATGGCATAGAATAATAGATGAAAGGAACCAAGAGAACCATTAAACAGCAGGAATTATCTTAAAGTTTGGAGCTACAGTTTTAAATTCATAACAAGTACTCCAAAATGTTTTCAACATTTCTTAAAAATCCAGGCAAACTGGTTCAATGCCTTTTTAAAAACGTTGCCTTGATATAACAATAATGTGTTTTGGACTGTAGAAGATAGGAGGAATTCTCCTTTTTTATTCTTTTGATTCATTCAGATGCATTTAGCATGCATTGCATTATTCGTGAAGCTGAAGAACAATTAGACATTTCTCCCCACTTAAAATACAATTTGGGTCAGATGTCAGACCTGTTCATAGAATAATCTGTCAGGAAACTGGTTTGGGTAGCCAAAGTTATTTTGAATGAAGGGAAGACAAAGATGGCAGAGACTATTGGCTAAACCGTATGCTATAATGGCTACAATCTAGACATTTAGGGAAAAATACCTTGTAATAAGACTTTGGACAGTTAGTTCCAATTTGCATATGGATTTAGCTTCAGGTTTCTGTCAATCTGTATCTAACATTTACCAAATGTTCCTTTTCCTATTAGAATATGGGAGTTATCTAATTTTACCTTGCATTCAGACTTTATTTTAGCCAATCCTAAAACCTTGCTTTTGATAAGGTAAGAATATTCTTGAGCCAAGCTCAATTCTTTAAGACCTTATAGATGTATTTACTGCCTTTTTTTTTGTATGTTCAGTGTTGACTTCTCTGTTGACAGACTTGACCAAGGCAACTACTTGGTCAAGGCTGTCTGGACTGTCATTATCATGGCAAGATGTTTGAAAGTGGTTTGCCACTGCCACCCTCTTAGCGTTGAAAGAGAGTGACTGGCCCAAAGCACACAGTTGGTTTTGTGCCTAAAGCAGGACTATGAATCATGGTACCTTAGTTTCTAGTCTAGTGCCTTAACTACAAGACCAGATTGGCTCTTATTATCTTCTTTGTATTTTTATTTTCCTTTTAATATTGTGACATTGTTTTAAAAGAATTAAAATGTTAAGTACAAACTTTTCCATAGGGAGTTTGGAATAATTTGTTATTCCAAAGGACTACTGTTAATACTTCACAATAGAAAGTAATAGGCTTTCATGCTGAATATGTTAATTTAGCTCATTGGCTTTTGTTTTGGTGTATCCTGTTCTATCTTCTCTTCTGTCAAATTTTAGGTATGACTTTCCTTTCCAAGAAGGTTATTTTTGGTAAAATGTTAAACTTAGGAGAGCTCACCCATGTTCAACTTCATCCATATATTTATATGTCCTTTTCCCATAGCATTTCATTTCTATGCTCCAGAGAGTTAATTCTGCTTTTAAATACAATAGTTCAATGCTACTTTGATCTCATTTCTATTCCCACACACATAAAGAAACCTTTAAAAAAAGGTGTGGGGTGCTAAAGACAATTGTTTTCCTTTCTTTTCCTTTGGAATGTGGTTCACTATAGAGACACATAGCTTGTCTTCTCTAGATTCCTAAGCTTTTTCTGGAAGTACTTTTATTTTCATTGTGCTCTGAGACAAGGGAGATCTCTGTGTAAATGTATTCCATAGGTCATTGTAAATCAGATCTGGACAGACTGTCTTAAATATTTATTTCTTAACCTACTTTGGAGTGTTTAAAATATATGATAGCTGTTGCCATTGATCTGTGCATCAACACTTAATTTAGAATTTGCAGGATGGATACCAAAGAATGAGTAGATTAAGGGAGATGCTGGGACGGTATTGGTAATATTGAAAAAGGCATATCAAAAAATCACCCCTGAAGATGCTTATAGCATCAGAAAGATACAATTCCAAACTGTCAGATGAGCCCAAATGGTAGTGAAGTGTTTGGAACATGATTCAAAAAAGGTTTGCTTTCATTGGGCAAGTTTTATAAACTAGCAACCTCTCCTTATCCCTTCATCCCTAGATTGCTCAGTTTAGGCATCCACAAAGAAAGGCTAGCTATTAATGAGGATTAAGTGTCTAGCAGGTATTTGGTGCCTGCTATGACAAAAGAGGGAAATAATTATCTGATTGGGTTAGAGCTGAAAGTCTGTTATCTCACAGCTTGCAAAAGTAAATAGGAAGAGCTAGCTTGTCTATGCAGTCTCTCTTTTCAAGTGTTAATTGAAGATGCAGGTCAGTCATAGGAGCACTTGAAAACATTAATGTTGAAAGGACTGATCGTTTAACAGATACCATTCTTCACAGGCTAGTCCTCAGGAAGTAATGCAGAACCTAGTTGTGAGATCAAATTGTTTGTCTTTCAGCTTTTCTTTTTCTTCCTTTCTTTATATCTGTATTCTCAGCACTCCAGAATATTTTACAGGATCCCTAATTAGACATCTTCACACAATTTATTACCATTTTAAAGGGTAAGCGGTTAATGGCTTGCAATTTAAAATGTGAGGTAATTAATTATTAACTCAAATGGCTTGACTGCTTCTCTAACCTATCAGCAGTATCATACTCTATGTGTAGGTTAATATTGGTCATTAGACGATAGGGGAAAAAAGGCAGCAACTTGGAGATTGTTCCCCCAGATACAGCTTGATGTATATCCCTTGGATGTGTTTCAGTAATTATTGCAGGTTTCTCATGTTCCATCAGACAATTAAAAAAAAAAGTTTGAAACCCCAACTGACAATACCCTAAATCCAGTTCATTTGATACATTTGCACATAAAATGCAATATAACTGAGAAACCTGCAGGATTCCAGGTCATCTGACCATTATGCCAGCAGCCAATCACCTTGTACGCTTACCCTGAAAGTAGCAACTTGATTGAGCAATGATGATGATGATCTGCCGAATCAATTCACTGCAGGATGAAGGCCACTTGAGTGAAGTTTATGGACTGTAATCTACCATGCTGATCCAATGTGATAGGTAGATAGCTGTGTTTTGAGCTCCCAGACTAGGAATGGAAGGAAGTGACTTGATGAAAGTTATTCAGTTGCCTTTCATTTCTACAGGACAACTAGAACTGGGGTGCTTGTTCCTGGTCCTTAAGTAGACGTGATTAAAGCTTCAGTTTTCCTAATGATTGATTTACTTCTGAGCCTTATGGAAACTTGAAGGGTGGTTTTAATCGAAGTATTAAAAGGAGAGAAGGTTTAATTGCAAAATTATTATGAAAATTAATTTCCATGAATTGTCCAAATGAGAAGCAATGTAATATTTAAAATATATATCATTTTTCATGACTGCACCATGCTAGTTGGGTGCCAAGTATTTGGAGATAGCAGACTGAGATGCCTTGCCAAATTGTGTCAACTATATTCCAGTAATTTCTGATATTTCTGCTTGTTTTTATTAAGAATTTATGGCAGGACTTCAATCCTAATTCATAAAAACATAGTATACCTAAACTTCCCACTAACTCATCACTTTGAAGAAGAGGAAAAACACACTGTACTTCTAATGATTATAATTAATATGTAGTAGATTTGCTTTAGTGTAGACTTTTGTCTTCCAAAGTAGGTTAAGCCTCAACAAGAATCCCTTTAATTACAATTCAGGTTTAACAAATGACTTTGAATTGCACAATTGTGAGTTTCTTTCTCAAATGTTAGTAGTCAGCCATTTTACAGGTATTTTTGTTCTTGTTTGTTTGTTGAAGTCGCTTGCATAACGTTTCACACCGCTTTTTTATGTGTTTTCTTTTATATATTATTTTAGATCAGAAAGGTTCTGTAAGTGTACTCTGGTGAAATATAAACTAATTAAACAATTCTGATTGTTTATTTTTACTGTTAGTTTATAATGAAATAAATAAATAAAATATTTTAGAATCCATTTCAGACACCTGATTTTGCATTGTTTCCAGAACTAAGATTCTTCATTATGTCACATTTTTACCACTGCATACAGGAATTCTTGTAGTTTAAATTAATTTTGTCTTAAATTTAAAGAGTAAAGCCTAGAAGAAATAATATCTCAATAAACTTTTATTTAAATATAATTAAAAAAAAGATACCCCCATCCCTTTATAAATGTATCTCGCTGCATAAAGACAGGAAACCATTTGCTGAAGCTGTTTTCCCTTTTAATCACCTGGCTTCCTATTAATAAGAGCACACCTTCTAATTTAGAAACCAGCTGCAGAAGTCCGTCACTTCCAATGCACTAGTTTTATTAGAACAAAAATAACATCAAGATTTGCTTCAAGTAGTTTATAATAACAGAAGGATTAGATTGCAAATCACTGGACTGTAGACATGCAAAATGGCAGTCATAGGAGACTTGTCTCTTCTCAAAATGGTGGCATTGTTAATATGTCACAAAGCTTTCATTCATCAAAAGATAATCAGGTAGAGGAGATTGTTGATCATAAGGCAATTGAGACCTTGATTTCCTCTTTATATAAGCAAGACAAATCACTTTAAAACAATTAAATATAAAACAACAATAAAATCAATAGTTAAAAACAAATTAAAATCAGAAGAAGGCTGCCACAGAGATATATAAACTCCTAGCCTTCATCTGCCTGTTTTATTAACGGCCGGTCGATAAAAATAGAAATGACAGGGCTGCTAACCTGGTGAGAACTGTGAAAACGTCATGTTAGGTTAGGTATGTGGTTAGATCAGAGGTGGTATTCAGGCAGTTCGGACCGGTTCGGGTGACCAGTTGGCGGAAATTTGGCCAAGGCGCCAAACTGGTAGCGCTGGCCAGCTGGCCACGCCCTCAAACCTGTTCTCCAATCACTGCTTGCTTGCCGAAAAGTACCGGAGGTCGTGGAAATGCTGCCGCCGTTGCCACCATGTTCTTCACGCATGTATTGGACTTGCTTTCCAGCAGCAGCGGTTGGCTGGGGGGCCGCCAAAAACTCCAGTCAGCATGCCTTCTGGACTGTGGACCAGCTTCCATGGAAGGTAAACAGCCGAAACAAAGAGGTGGTGGTGTGGGAGGAAGCGGGGCTAGGGCCGAGGCTGTTAAAGGATGGCAAATGGGGACAACTGGGGAAGGAGAGGAGATAGGTGGAAATTCCCAAAAAAATCTTACCTTTTCCTGTGGGCATAGATAGGTGGGGGGGGTGTCATGTGACTGAGTGGACGTGGGTGTGAGTGATGTTAGCTTGGCCATGCCCACTCAGTCACATGCCCCCCATCTAGCCACACCCACCGAACTAGTAGCGAAAGTTTTTGAAATCCACCATTGGGTTAGATTCACCAATCTGTATTTCAAACCACTACCCCAACAGACATATAAATCTGACTAAGAAGCCTACCATTCAAGAATATCTCCACATAACCACACACAAGAAATCTGCCCTTTAAAATACACCAGATCCAGTGCCATAGTTTAAATCTTGGATCTCTTTTTCCTGCAGTTTTGATTCAACAGCCATGACACAACTCATTTCTCAGCCTTGAAAGTCTTTGCCATCTGCCTCTTGCTGGTCAGATATTTTTCTTTAGAAAGAAATTTTACTTCACCACACTGTTGCTGGAGCTCCTGTGGAACGGAAATATGCTTAGTTTCTGATTCTGCATGGATTTTGGAGAGAGGGTATTGAGTGGAATAGGGTAGGACACTTTGGAGGAGAAAAAGGCAGGCTTTGAGAGATTATTCAAGATAAGGTTAATTAAGCAGGGATTAAAATATGTCAGGATAACATGAGGAGTGTCACCATCTCTTGTAGAGAACTTGCTAGGAAACAGTTTATCCAAACAACAACTCTGTCAGAAATAAGATTGGTAATATGTAATATAAAAGAGGTTGAGGTTAAAATCTTGAAATTAAACACATCAAATTGTAATTAAAAATACATTTCAAACTAGCAACAATAGTTAATGCATAAAGAATTAAAACCAGCTCTGAAGTAAAAAATATCGCACAGTCATATCCTGAACTATAGGATCTCATGTACAAATATTCCAAGTGGGAGCCAGATCTTTATAGCCCTCTAAACTATCAATAGTTTGGAAGTTGTCTTGATTTTGCAACGTAATATGTACAAAGCAATGAATTTGCCATTGAAAAATCCCAATTCCCAAACCTTTAATTTTTCTAATTTCTCCAAAAAGGGGATCTGTTGCATCCCTCCCCAAACAAAAAGGAAACCAGATGGACACTTTCCATTCAGAGGAGAAGGCCCCATAGGTAACTTAGAGCGAAGGCACATTTATAAGGTGTATAGTCTAAAACTAGAAACCTAGTGGTGATATTGATAATTTCTGCAGGGTCTACAAAATTATGTGATACTGCTAAAGCAATTGTCACTCATAAGCATTCCTTTTTCTTTAACAATTTTATAATATCTGGGATGCCTTCAGGGTCATCTATATATAAAGATGTTTGTTGCTGTTATGTCCATCATGTGTGAAGTCACGTACGATCCATCGTGACCCCATGGACAACGTTTCTCCAGGCCTTCCTGTCCTCTTCTGTTCCCCAGGAGTCCATTTAAGCTCACGTTGACTGCTTCAGTGACTCCATTCAGCCACCACTCTGTCATCTCCTTTTTCTTTTGCCCTCAGTATTTCCCAGCATTAGGCTCCTATCCAGCGAGTCCAATGTGATGTTACAGTACAGATGTTACAATAACTCTATTCAAAATGCTACAGTAACCCTATACAAAATAATGATAAGAATGGCACAACCCAATATCCAAGTAGGTGGTTCCAGTCAGTGTTGTGGGGGAGTGTCACACCTTTGCTTGGTGCTGCAGTACCTCTCCCCTTCTGTTTAACATCTACATGGAACCACTGGATGAGGTCAGCTAGCAAGTCAAATAACAGCATGCTACTTGATTATACCTTTGATCTCAGGCAGGTTAAGTGAGACTGTCAAAATTCTGTCCTAGTGTCTTGTAGGCATAGGTGGAGAAAAATGATTCAGGCTCAGTCCGACCAAGCTCAGTGGCTGTAATTTTATTGACTGTTTGAATTATGGAAACTTTCCATTTTTATTCCTAGATGAGGTTATACTCCTTCAGTCAGGACTGATGTGTAATTTGAAAGCTTTCCTGGACTCTTAGCTTTTGCTCAACGAGCAGGTGGCATCTGTGGCTTTTGCACAGCTTCACTTGTCATAGCACTACCACTTTTTCCTATATCAGTCAGCTTCAGTCTTTTATGTCACGGTTTGATTATTGCAATACATTTTATGTAGCATGGTATAGATTGCAATGGGGCAAGCAGTAATTGGCTTGCCTGGGCTTGGTTAGGTGATACTTATTTTGTGAACTGCATTGGTTGGCACTGTGTTTACAATGTGATGTAAGGTGCTGGTTATTACCTATGTAGTCTTATATGGCAGAAGACCTCCAATACTTATTTGAGTGACCATGTGTCTCAGTTTCTTCTGTCAGGTATGACCCATCTGAGTGACCAGACTTTGGCTCCTCTTGAACATCATTATCTTTTGGAACCCAGCATATATGTCCTGCTCTGTAGCAATGTTTGCCTCTTGAAATGAGATTTCCTCTGAAATCTTTATGGATGTCCTAGATTTAAGCCATTTGGTTAACCTAGATGGCTTAAAAACCTGGCTATTCTATAAGGACTTTGGGTACAATGAGTGGCATTCCCCTGCTTGTGATTTTCTGTTCTGATTTTGTCTGAATTTCATTTTGCAATTACTTTGTAGTTACTTTTATTTCTGTGTAATTTAATAGATTTTGTTTTTAATACTAGTTATTATTTTATGACCATTCCAAATTGAGATGGAATTGGAGGGTATCAAAATAAGTGGATGGATGGATGGTGGAACAAAAGGAAAAGAAAGAAGCAAGAGAGGAAAGGAAAGGAACTCACTTTGTTTTTGCATTGTTTTGGAGATTTATTTTTAACCTTACTTGCCATTAACTACAGGAGCTGATAATCTGACACAATCTTCCTTTCTGCCCAGGGATGTCCTGGGCTCAAAAAGTCCAGATGGAGACCACACATAAACAAACAATCAAACCCATAACTGTGGTTGCACCTTTGCAGCTAACATCTTCTCTTTTTAACTACTTTTGCTGACATCCCTGTTTCTGCCTTTTTTTGGCAACAATCAATACTTCTATTTTGTCAGTAGCATTTTGCTACTTGTCTTTTTTGCTATTCACTTGAGATCTCTTGGCTTCCCTCCTACATGTAGGCAATCATTTATTGTTCTTTGTTTGCAATTTCATTTTCCTTCCTGCAAATGGTAATCATAAATTAATGCTGTCTGCCCCATTCCAATGTGATAGATTCATAAGCACCTGGGAGAAGACCTGGGACCGCCACCAAGTGATTCTCCCTTTGTGTGCACCTGTAGCTGTATACAAATCATTTCAGTCTTCAGTTGTTGTGCTCCATTATGTGAAAGCAAAAACAACGTTGTAAAGCCTTTGGGCTGCTGTAATTTTTCCCCCAAAATATTTTCTTTGGTTACTTTTTAATCACACTGTAGGCACGCCTTTCAATCCCACCCGAGTTGAGGATTAGAAGGCTTTTGTTGTTTTTGAGAGAAGAGCATAGTTAAGTTTTTTTTGTTCTTTTTTTCTCTTTTTATTCCAAAGAGGAGCTTGAAGAAAAGAATGGTTGGGTTTCTAGCTGACTATAATCTTTATGGAAAAAATTTGGGTGACTATTTTCCCCCCCTATTTCTTTTGCATCAGACATTGTGGTAGAAGAAGAAAAAACTCATGTGGCTTCATTATGGTTAGGGCAGGGACGGGGGAATAACAGAGAGGATTAGAAGGTTAAAATAGGATAGGGGTGGGAGAGACTCATGTTAAAAAGAAGTCCAAATGAACAAAAAGAGGAAAAAGAAAGTGAGAAAATGAAGTGTGAAGTTCATGTCACTAAATTGGAAATGCCTGCACAAGGTGCTGAAATGCAATAGAAAAGAAGCACTTTTATTTTGCTAAGATAAACTGGTAGCTTTTGAAAGGATAACCTATAAACTAACTCACAAATATTCTTGATATATTAACATTTTTTTCATTTGTCCAGTTGCATGATATCTTCTCTTTCATTTGCCCAGTTGAATTATATATTCTCTTCCTTAAATTCATTTGGGCACCTATCAACCTGTTTATATAAGGCCCTATGTATTTGAATGTGCTAATCAGTATGGAAGGCACAGTAAATTGGCAATAAAATATAGAAGATACGCTATCAAATAAATCACTGTAATGAGAGCCTCATAATGAACGTGAAGAAGGGTGGCAAAAGTTGTTCCTAAGTAGATGTTAGGGAAAGGAACCAAAATCAGAAGGGGCTGTTCATGTGACACAGGGAGTTCAAAATTGTTCAAAACTTAAAATTACTGACAACAGTCATAGATTACCCTGACATCTTTATTGTCTTTCAAAATATTTAATAGCATAGACTGAACTATTTCTCTTTTCTAAATCTTCATACTGCAGAGACTGTTTTATCTCAGCAAATCTGTATAGTTTGAATGATGTTAAGGTCAGCATCCAATTTTTTTGACTTATAACTTCTGTGAAGTTTTACAATTTCAAAAACTTCTCAGAAACAAACAACATACTATTATACTGTATGGTACCATTGTAGCACGCAAGCCAACTAAAGCTCTCCAAAACATCTTAAGTAAACTAAAAGACCAATAGCCCAAGGTGAAAAAAATACAGGCGTCATCTATGACATGCAACCTGGTTAGAAAGACTGGAGTGACAGTTTCTTGTACAAAAATTAGACCAAATGAATTTTGTTATCAAATCACAAAAAGGTAAAGATAGATTTTTCTGCTAAGAACAAAAAACTTAGATCATGGTATAAAAGAGAAAAAAATTATAACCATTACTGCTGTGGTGGAAGAGACCTTGTATATGAGAAACATGATTTAAAAAATGAAATTAAAAATAACAAAATAGCCACTCAAAGGGATTGATAGCCACATTCATATACACCAATATGGCCTAATCATGGGCTGACTGATTTGAAAAATTGCTATTAGTTACATAGGTATACTTGCAACTTCAGCCTTCATGAAACTTTCAACACAGGCGAAAATGAAATTTGAAGCTAAGGAATTTTAAAAATTCATGTCACAACTTCGGTCTTCTCCAAAGAAATTCAAGAAGACAGTCTGCTATTCTGACATGATAAAAACTGTGAATACACATCTTAAGAAATGTAAAGAAAAAAAGGCAGTAAATGTATTATGGACCTCATACAAATGTTCAAACCTTAGTGCTCTCTGACCTTTGTTATTTTCTTGCAGATGTTTCATTAACCAACTAGGTAAAAGCATCAGTGCTAGAAGGGAGAGGGATTTAATCTCTGTTACCTACAGGTAATTTGTCCTGTCACTGCTAGTGGGAGTATTCTTGGAGGTCCCTTGATTACGTTGTTGTTTACTGTTAATTTGTTAGTTTGAGTTATTAATTCCTGGATTGGAATGTTGTTTATTATTTGATTGCTGGTCTAGTATCAATCTTGATGTTAATCTCTGTTTATATGGGTGTTGATTGCTGGTGTAGATGTGTTTTATCTTTTTGTTTCCTTTTTGGCTTTTTGATTGTCTCTGGAATGGTATGTAGATGTTGTTTATGTCTATGTGCCTGCGGATGGCTAATTTGTCACTGGCAAGAGAATTTTGGAACTAAGTTTGGAATTAGCTTCTTAAATTTAAGGTCAGTGGCATATGAAAGAATCAGAATGACTTGTTAATGTGCATCTGTTGTACATACCTGTAGGTGTAAGATAATAGTAGAAAAGTATAACCAGCCCTAGGGAAAAGTGCGGAGTTTGTATCTTGTACTGATGGACTTTCACTTTCTTGTGAGGCAAAAAGCAAAAAGTGTTTTAATGAAATAGGAAAGCTTGTAGCCAATTAGAAGTAGCATAAAAGAGCAAGTGTTAAAAACACGTATACATAAGCAGATTTCACAATATGCTAAGTTACCTTTTCTAGAACTTTCTAGAAAAGTTCTACTATCTACTATCAGTCTGTGTAGAATGAAAATACACAAGTTATTACATAAGAAGGCTCCGTGGCTCTACTTTAGAAATTGAAATGTTATTTCTGAGTCATGGTGGTTCAGTGGTTAGAATGCAGTGTTGTATGCTAACTCTGCATTCCACTGGCAGGAGTTCGATTCTGACCGGCTCAAGGTTGACTCCACCTTCTATCCTTCCGAGGTTGGTAAAATGATGAGCCAGATTGTTGGGAGCAATATGTTGACTCTGTAAACTGCTTAGAGAGGGCTGTAAAGCAGAGGTGGGTTCCTAGCGGTTCAGTCCGGTTCAACAAACCGTTAGTAACTTACCAGCACGGTTTGGTAGAACCATTAGTAACCCGGGCCTGCCACAATCCCGAGCTGGTTCTTTTGGCGGGGCCGCTATCTTGGATTTTGCTTTTTGTGCAAAAAGAAGCTTTTTAAAAGTACTGCGCATGCACCCGTGGCTGTAGCACGCCCCTGAGCAAACTGGCAGTATGAAGATTTAAAATCCACCTCTGCTGTAAAGCAATATGAAGCAATATATAAGTGATATTGCTATTGCTATTCTGCAGTCCTAATAGATACCTTTCTGAACCTACAGATCTTTAGTATTTAAATCAAAGCAAAAGCACCAGTTTTGTTTTTGAAAAATTTGAACTATGAATTATTTGAAAATATGGGCACCTGAGTTAGAAAGCAATTCCAGACAATGGAGGAAGGACGAATATACCATTTGCCCCTATGTAAATGAAACCTACCCCTGATGCAGTGTCTCTTTGTTGTTTCACCTAGCAATTTTCTATTGAAAGTAACTACAACAATCTATATGTCTGACCCTGTAATTTGACATTAATTTTAAAAGGAAACATTTGCTTTGGAAGGATATTATTTTTCAGTTCCTGTCATTTTAAAACAAATGGTCCACAGAAAATGAAGAACTGCAGACCTATATTTTTGAGTTTAAGGTTGACTAATGGAGTCTTTGATACAAAAGGTGGTAGTTTAGTATTTATAACAAAAATATCATGGGGCACTACAGATAAAAGGCATAATTATAAACCAATAGTATGTGCATTAAAATATTTACGAATTAGGAAAAGAAAAAAGGGAACATAAAAATATAGATCTGTGAATAGATTGTAATATTACAGTGGATGAAGGCTAAAGAACAACATGCCATATAGTTATCTTCCAATTACTTAAGCCTGGTAATTGGTAGTATACCAGTATCAGTTTCCCACATCAGAACTAGACAATTACAGGCACAAGCAGAAGGCATTATAACCACTGTTTGGTCTTGTATCCACCGCTGAATCTCCTATTTCCATTTCAAAGGATAGACATTCTTCTAAGAACTGTGGTGGCCCAGTGGTTAGAATGCAGTGCTTCAGGCTACTGTTGCTGACTGCCAGCTGCCTGCAATTTGGGAGTTCGAATCTCACTAGGCTCAAGGTTGACTCAGCCTTCCATCTTTCCAGGATGCAGATTGTTGGGGGCAATATGCTGACTCTGTAAAAACTGCTTAGAGAAGGCTGTAAAGCACTGTCAAGCAGTATATAAGTCTAAAAGCTATTGCTATTCATTGAGTGATTGAAAATACTCTCTATACCTGTATATAAAAATGTACTATATGGAAATTTATCTACCTAAAATAGCTGGCCAAAAAGTCTTTCACAGAATTAGGACAAACTTATCCCAAACTATATTAGTAGTTCTGCATATCTACTGTATTATAGTAATGTAAAAATAAGTATGTACATGGCAGGTATTTCTTTTACACAGAGTTATTTTGGTGAAAGACTTTTAATATCAAGCAAATATTATGTTGTATACATGGCTTTTGCATTTACTTATATACGTAGCAATGGATCAGCATATTTCCAATTCCCAGCTTTGGATATAGCTGAACACTTTTTTTTGCTTTATTTAATCATAGTTTTTCCCCCAATAGCGAGTTAAAGAAAAGTGCACAAAAATGCCAAAATAAAAACAAAATCCAATTAATAATAACATGCAATAGGAAAAAAGAAGCAATACAATGCATTTATATCACTTATATATGTCAAGTATACGTTATTAAAAAAATTCAATTTGAAGGAGAAAAACAAGAGTTTGTTTTCTGAGTCCAGTCCTTAATATCTGGAATAATTCTACTTTTCCAATTACTCAGAATAAATATCTTGGTGATTCCCCATGCACAATACAGAAAAGGTTCCTAAAGTGTTTTATAAAAATACATGTAATTTGAGGTTATATACTTTGTTAATTAAGATGTTTTAAAAAATTGCAGAAGTGCTACATCTATACTATATTGCAGTACAGTGAGGTTCCCCTTGAAAACACTCACCCCACCCTGGTATTTTGTACATCTGGCTTTTGTTCCAGGTCTTTGACAAGGATAATTGAAGCCTGTTTTTTTTTCTTTGTAAACCACCCAGAGTTGTTGAGAATTTGCCACCATATTATTATTATTATGGTTGATTGCACAGTCAGCCAGATGTTTAGACTTCACTTGGCATTTTTATCCACTATTGAATCCTTCAATGAGTACCTATTGAATCCTTCCAATGATTGGAATTGCCCATGTGAATTGCCTTGATGGTATTTCTTCCATTGAGGTTGGACTTTGATTTTCCTTAATCTTTTGATAGATTCACTTTAGCATTCTTGATTTCAGCGTATATGATGTTGTCAGCTTGAAGGATGTCTAGGTATTTGTAGTAATAGTCTTCATCCATTCTCCTGATGTTATTTCCATAGAGCATCTTGAAACCAATTCCTTCATTTTTCAGTAGTGTTCTCCATTTTATGGGGGGTGGGCTGGCTGGCACATTTCTCTAGTCCAAATACCATTGCAATGTTTTGGCTGTATGTACAGACAGTATTAAGCAACAACTCTATTTCATATGTTTTCTTTTCTCTATCCAGTTTTCAATTGTCCCTGTAAAGGAGGGGTATATCCTGGCAGATGATTTTCATGTTTGATAGCCATGACTTGAGTTATTTAGTGTTATTGACAGAGAAATCAGTGCAATGATAAACACAGCAATAGTGAGTATCCTTGAAAGATTCTGTCCCAGTCTATCGCCCTTGACAATGTGTCTTTCATTGTGTCTTTGTACAAAACGGATGTTTTAGTAACTCCCTATTATTTCTCAGCACTTGATTATCCAATCATGTGGCAGGCAGTTGAATGCCTTCTTGTAATCAACCCATGTTACATTCAAGTTGGTTTTTCTTCTTCATTTTCCAATGTCATCTTGTCATTTAGAAACTCTGCTGCTTGGCAGGTTTTCTTTCTGCTCAGATGGAATGAGGTTTTTTTCAACTAAATATTATTGGATGGCATCAACTACCACACCAGTCAGCTATTAGAAAGTTAATTAGCCTATGCTTGCCTGGTGCTACCCCTTTTTTTGATCTTTCATTATCAGCTAAGATTTTCCAGATGTTAACCAATCTTTACATTCCTGCAATATGTTAATAAAACTGCTTGGCAATGAATGAGTGTAGACCATTCTAAATTTTCAACCCAAAAAACATGCAGGTCCTCTTTACCTGATCCTCACCAATCTTGATCTTCCTAAAAACCTTTGAAACTGAATCCAAAGTACTACACAGCTACCTTAATTATATGTATTCTCTTTAGTTTTTCAAGCACACCCCAGTGCATCGTTCATTGGTGATAATTACATGACCGTTTATCTGAATAAAACAACCCCACTGAGATCTATATATGTGGATCTGATTGGGGTAAATTATAGGGGTGACTCAGAAACATGATATTACATTCCTTAATTATCCCTTTTATTTAATTTGTTCCTTGTATTTCACTTTTACATATGGCTCTGTTGTGTTGTGTTTTATTTTGAGTGTTTTATCTTGTATTTTGATATGGCCTATGGGCTAATTAGTAGCAAAGATTGGTATTAATATACTTTGCAAATCAGAAAGAAATCAAAATATAAGGCGTGCCTATTAGCATATTAATCCATAATTAGACATCCAAAAGCTGTTGTGTCATTATTAATGGGTTGGAAATCCAGGGTTCAAAGCAAATCTTCATCTACCCTCATAGCTGTACTTAAAACTCTATTTTTGTAATACCAGGTACCAAGATAGTTGGAGAAGATTTCTTTATAGTAAAATCAGTTCAGTAATATAACCAAATAGAAGACTTCCCTTTATTAAATGGACAGCCAAGAATTATCAATGCTTTAATTTGAATTCCTGCCCTGAGGGGTGATGGTGGTGGTACGATCGGTTCTGTAGCCCAAATAACACCTTCTAGTTTATTTCTATAAAATATTAACATCCCTTTTTAGTTTTGTTGGATTTGTTGGCATTTAAAAAAAATAGCAAAAAATGAATTTTTCTTTACATCCAACTCTTCTCTGTTGGAAGTTTAATAATTTTTGGAATGACTACTGGTGAGTGCTTATTTGTAGCTCTTATATCTTCCTCCCTGTGCCATCTGTTCACATAGTGGATTATAGTAGTTGCCAGTTAAAAAGCAGATTTCCTAAACTGAAGCCTTGAATAACAGGCTTAATGTATTCAGTAGATTTATGGTTATGATTAGAACTCACAGCTTTGTTCCAGATTCCCACAAAATATCTGGCCAGTCTCCTTTTTAGATGCCATTCCATTTATATAAGCTCCTATTCCATGCAGCAGTCTATCTGCCTACCATCTTCACATGGATTCACTACCTTGCTAAGTTTCTTTTTTTAAGGTCACTTCACCTTCAGATCATATCCTATGCTTGAAAAAAGAACAGCCATCCAAGGAATCTTATTTGTCTAAATTTACCAGAACTGACTCTTTGACTCTTTGCTTTAGAATAGAGAGAATAAAAGCTAAAAATTAAAAGCCTCCTGTCCTCTGAATTCTGCTGGAGTAAGAAAATTGCCCTCATGCATTATTTCTGTGCATTTTGTTCCATGAAACAGGCTTTTCCTTTGGCAAGAAACAAATCTTTTTTTTCTTTTTTCTTTAGTTTAAAAGGGTGAAGCAGAAGTTCAGGGACACTTTCCCTACTACCAGATAGAGGCAAATCAATAGTGCTGTATGAGACTCACTCACAGTGGATAATTGGTGTTGGAAGGCGTTTCTCTCCAGGCCCAGAAACAAAGTTCATATTCCTGCTCCAATTAATATACCATCGAGAGTGAATTGCTGTAACCATCCTTGTCTAGTTATGCTATTTGAGGATATTGGGAGTTGTAATTAATGCATTTTTCCCTCCAATGTCTTATTTAACTTGATTTGCTTTTTACACACTTTCAAAGAATTTTGGAGTTTGGCTGGTTTTTTTTAGTGCACTTCCTTACTCATGTGTTGACTCAGGAATCTTTATGTGAGTAAATGACCTGGTTTTCATTGTATCTAGTGATCTGCAGCTTCCCTGTTTCTCTTACTTCATTAAATCACATGGGGGGGGGGATCTTATCAGGTGCGT
>JANHFT010009792.1:3201-13543 GCA_032467955.1 Pseudoxenodon macrops
AATTAAGAAGGGTTCGGTGAATGCGCATATGAAACTGGTGGGGGTCAGTACCTCCAACAAGGTTAAGAACCACTGCCTTAGGTTTTTACAGGGTATATCTAATAGTTACACAGTTGAGTACTTTAGTCTGGCAAGATTTCTGTCTATAGGCAAACGACAGTAAACTACTCAGAACTATCTCTAGGTGTCATTCTTGGACCTGACAATATAACACTAATTGGAGCTGAAATCTAGCAGTATGTGAGTTTCTTGCTATTTATCTGGCAGTCCCATTAATTAGTCTTGAAAATTGCTTCCCTCCATCATTTCTATATTCTGGTTTAAAGCCACCTCTTCAAAAGAATGGCTTTTAAACTGTCAAATAATTAGCTCCCTTGGAGCTTGCCAAAATTCGCTCAGAACATATCAGCAAAGCTAGATTCATAGAAGTTTTTTTGTTATTCAAATTAAGGGGTATCTTTTTGTTAGCAGGTATTGCACTGTGTGCCTTTACTTTCACCAGCTACCAGCAGATGGGTATCTTTTGGTCATGGAAGAAAACTGTACTTTCCACACTATGCGTTATATTGCTTTGTACTGAGGGATTTCTAAATTAAGAAATGTCAATTCCAAATGTCTTTGGCTTGTTACAAACTGGACCACAGGAACTCTCAAAAGCTATATCATTAGGCTAGAATTTTCTCTCTATTGACCTGCCAGAAGCCACACTGAACTCAATTTGGGGCTTGCTTCTGGTTAGGCATGTTATATAAGATTTCACTAGAAATAGCATTTTTATCTTGCAGAGTAAAATATTCACAATAATTTTGTTTGTTTGTTTATTTAATTTATTTAATTTATTTATTTAGCAAGTTACTATGACCTGGATCACAGGAGACTGTAGGTAGCAAACAGATACTAATATTTAACTTGATTAAAGCACTTTTATTGTAAATCTCCTTTATTGTATATTATTGTATCTTTGCTATTTATTGCATTGGCTATGAAGGCTGCCTCTTCGATTGAAGAATTGAATTGAAACTTCAATTCAGAGTTAATTGATAAATGTTTCGATATAATAAAAGAAACCCCAGTAGCAACAAATAGTACAAAATGTTACATTAATATATTATAGCTAATATTAATATTAGAGCCAGGTTTTTACTGCTTCTGGAAAGTTGTGGAAGTGGGGGCCATTCTACCATTTAAAGGGTAGGATAAAAAACAATGGGTGATTCTTCAGCCAGCTTCCTCAGCTGGATGGCCCTGAGCCAATTTGGATGGCTTTCTTTGTGTGTATGTCGGGAGAAATGATCCAAGGGAACCAATTAGATCATACATACCTAGCAAAGGAAGCAACCTTCCAGCTGGCTCAAAGCCAACGTAAATTTTAAGAGGAATGTTATGGTTCACCGGCAGTCTGCAGAGCTGTTCGATGAGTCGGACAGCAGAGAGGAATTTGGCTCAGCTCTGGAGTCTGCAGAGAGCTCGGACGGGTTCTCTACATCGGAAGTAGGGCCATCAGTGACTGGTGTGCCGGAGCCTGTGGGGTCTGATGGGAGCGAGACAGAGGAACAGGGGGAGATTGTTCCCAATGCACGCATGCATAGAGCTGCCAGAAGGCAAGAACAGTTGAGGAAAAAAAGAGCTACTCGGGAGTAAGGCTTGAAGATGATTGGCCCCTCCCATAGGACATAAAAATGAAAGACACGGAGGTGCTTGTTGCAGGAAGCAACTTCATTCAATGTCAGTTGGTGAATCTCAGCAGCTCTGTTCGGCCTCCGTATTTTGTTTGACCTTGACCAGCTCCTTGCCAATTAGGACTTTGGCAGCATGCCAAGAAAGATAAAGGTTGGTTAAAAACCTTGTTGGGGACTTAGCACGCCTCTGAATGGGTTTAATTTACAGTTGTAGAAAATAAACAGGTTTGTTAAACACCGTTTGTTTGGTTTATTTTAATCAAGAGGCCTAGGACAGAACAGGGAAAGATGCTTCCCTTTCTTTGTCCAGCAAAGCTTTAGCTGGCTGTCAACCGTGTCCCCAGCCCCATTGGAGAAATCAAGGAAATCCTACAGTAGTGAATTTCTTTCTCTCCCTATGTGGTTTGGAAAGGATCTGAGCACAGCACATGGGAGGAGCTAGTGGGCCAGAAGGAATCTTCCCAAGGGCTAGAAGTAGCCCGTGGGTCATAGTATGGAGACCCCTGATCTAGCAGATGACAGAGTTGGTTTGGCTACTTTGGTAAGACCAATTCCGAGTGAAAGGGCACTTTAGATAAACACAAGCTACAGATGTTTATACAAGAAGTCATTTTCGTGAATTGGGCTATTTATATAGAAGTCTGCATTCTGTTTCTACAGTTGTTCCTGCCTTATTTCCACTTTTCTCTATTGCAATAGCTGTGATTGCTATCTGTGAATGACATAGACTCTTTTCACTTGATCACAGACATTTGCTGTCTAATAGTGGCTCATTCTGTGGTCAGGAAGATAGACTTTTTTTAAATCCATTTTTGTCTTAGATTCTATTTGAACGTATACAATGAATAGTTTTAAAGAGAAAATAGGGGAAATTTCGGATACACTATTTTATTTTATATATTTAGGGATATGCAAGGTTTTGGTGAGATATGTGCTGAAACACTATCAGTTGGAGCAAGGCAGTACAGCACACAATTTGGCAGCATTCAAATAGCTATGAAAAAATTGGTTGAATCTTTATCACGATGAAGCACCCCCAAGATGAAGCAGATCCCTAAATTTCTTTATTATTCATTGTTATGTTTATGTACTTAGTATTTGAGAGAGCCAGTGCAGTGTTGGGATTCAAATTTTTTAACAATCGGTTTTGTGGGCGTGGCTTATTTGGCATACTACCAAGAATGTAATAAGGATTTAAGGAGAGGCAGTAAGCAGGGCAATAAAGATTAGGTAAAAACAACACTAAAATATTGTAATTCCTTACAGTGTGAGGTGAAAAAAACCAAAAGGATATTGTTTCGAACAACCGGTTCTCCGAACTGCTTAGAAAGTTAACAACCGGTTCTAGAGAACCGGTTAGAACCCGTAGAATCCCACCTCTGAGCCAGTTTGATATAGTAGTTAAGTCGCTGAATTAGGAGTAGAGAGGCCAGGTTCTAGTCTTCTTTAGGTATAGAAGCCAGCTGTGTGGCCTTGGCCAGACATTCCCTCTCAGCCCTAATCCATGTCAGGCTCTATGACAAGCCAGCAGATAAACAAAACCCATCATTGCATTAATATTGATGGCTTAGCTATAGAAGTTAGGCAAGAACAATGCAAGAATAGGTGGAGGACCCAAACATGCAGGATACGTGCTAAGAAGGTCAACAGCATTGTACTTAACATGTTTCCTCATGACATAATCATGGATGTTTGGTCATTCCCTTACCTCTTCCTCCCTACCCCAGTCCTGCAGATGCCTACTTGTTATGTACGTTTTGTCATTTTTATCACAAAGGATATAATTTTAAACAGAGAAGGCTTTGTGCTCTTCAAATGGTTTGAAGTATGATCTCTCTCTAAAAGACAGCTAACATGACAATATTAATTGAGTTGCTTGCTCAGCGACCAAAGTTATAATGAATGAGGGGGATTTACGACTAGCCTATGTAGTTGCAACTGTTGCAACATCCCTGTGGTAATGCGAGTTGCTCAGTGCCTGGCTCACAATTATGTTGCAGCGAGCTGCAGTCAGCTGATTATAAATTCTGTCATCCCCTGCCAGTTTACCACAAGCAAAGTCAGTGGGGAAGCTGGCAGGAAGTCACTCCCACTCCCGCTACTCTTTTGCTCACCTGCACTCCATAGCACCTACATGTGACACCCCAACTATTGTGATACTTGTCTGTGCTCTTGGCTCCTGCCCATGGCATCTCCCGCAACATTCTGTGGCCAGCTTACCTGGGACTTCTATGTCTTCCCACTTAGAGACCTGCTTAGTCTTTGGGTTACAAAGGAACTGGGTCTGCAGGATTGTTGTTGCTAATTGATACGGGGATATAACATCATGATTTATGACCATTTAGTGACAGAAATTCTGGTCCCAATTGCCATTGTTACTTTTAGTTTGGGAGTTGTGGTCCAAAACACTTGGGACTGGACCACAATTCTATTGGTCTACTCTTTTGTATAGAATCATTAAGATCCATCTTGGATCATAAAAGGACACATGGATTGTTCACATTCTTGCTGACATACATACGAAAACTTAAGGTCTAATAATCTTTGAAGTAATTCCTTCTCTTTAACACTAATTCCTCAAACTGCTGCTCAAAGTAATAGCTTCAGGCTAAATGCTAATTAAACTCTCCAATTACTTATATAATAGGAAAACAAGGGGCAGTTGTAAAAAAAGTTCTGTTATGTCTTGAAATAAGCAGAGTAGCAACACATGCAAATCAGTCTGCAGACTACATCCTTTAATGAATGTTTGATATTTGTTGGGATTCACCAGGTTCAATGTTGGAATATTGAGAAAGCAAACACTTACTATAACTTCAGTTTGAATGATCAGATGCTTGTTTGGTAAACTATGAGGGAATAGCTTCCTGCACCCACTTCTTGCCCTTTTACCATTGTTAAATATAGTTTGGTAACTAATAATTACAAGGAACTATACTTAATGTTTTCGAAGTAAGCCAGTGTTAAAGTTAGCTACTAAATCCTAGCATATTAAGGTGCCATTATACAACATCCTTGGTTTTGATACAATGAGAAGTTATAGCAAGGTATAATTTATAATTTCTTTCTCTTTTTTTGTCATAGATTTTTGAAATACACACACACACACTTCAAAAGAGGAGCCCTGTCTATATTATGAAACTGGGAAATGTTTATTTATTTTACAGAAAACACAGTCCAAAAGTTTGGACCAATAGGGATATTGGCAATTTGTGAAACTGTGTTCTGGATATTCTCAGCAAATGGGAATAATTTGTCAGTTCACTAAATGGCTGTCATGGAATCATTTATGAAGAAAAGAAAAATCTAGTGATATAGCCCCTTGTTATTTTTTCTTATTCATCAAGATATGGCCCTATATTATCAGCTTATTTTATCTTTAAAAAAATTTTTTTTTCAAATAAGCAGTAGTTTTTAGTCACATACCATTTTTAGTTTCTAAGGTTATTTATGCCTGAGACATAGGTGTTCCTTTTGGACCCTGTAAAAGTCATTGGGTTTCAGCTTTCCATGTTTTCTCCAGTGGAGCAGAACCTGTGATTGGCTGAATTATTCCTTGCAGTGCATGGTGGAAAATTCTGGCTCTCCCATCATCCCAGAAAATATGGTTTCCTTAATGAAGATAGCAAACAGCACTGGTGGACCTTGATAGGGACATCAAACCCACACCTTACATTATCCAATGAGGTCTGAATTGAGTCCATAGACCACACCTTGTCTAGAGAATAAGAACTAACCATAAAGGATTCCATTAAAAGTGACTCCATCATTTTGTCCTATTCTGGTTTATTCCGTATTTTTCTCTTTCCATTTAATTACTTGAGAAAATGATTTTACAATGTACTGAACTTGCTTCCCTGTGGTTTCATGCACTGGTAACTTCCCTTTCTTTTCTTCCTTTCTTAAAATTTCCTTCTCCTTTTTTTACCTCTCTCTTTGGTTCACCCCAAATATCTCAAGCAGTACAAGAGACTGAGCAAGACGATGTCAAGGTGGCAGCAGACCCACAGGCTCCGAAGTCAACTAAAAAACCCAAAGCAGCCACAGGAGGCTCTCAAACAGGCAGCACTAGGAAGGAGAAGAAAGGGAAACAAAAAGGTAAGCTGCATGCCAGTCATGATTGAATAAGAACAAGACATATCATTTGAAAGGGAACAGTACATATAATCCTCCCCTTGCAACAGTTCATTTAGTGACTGTTCAAAGTTACAACGGCACTGAAAAAATGTGACTGATTTTTCACACTTAATGACTGTTGC
Source organism: Pseudoxenodon macrops (assembly GCA_032467955.1). Taxonomy (NCBI): domain Eukaryota; kingdom Metazoa; phylum Chordata; class Lepidosauria; order Squamata; family Pseudoxenodontidae; genus Pseudoxenodon; species Pseudoxenodon macrops. The sequence goes on from JANHFT010009792.1 coordinate 9,140, forward strand.
AGTGTCTCTTGGTCATGTGATCCCCTGTTGTGACCTTCTGACAAGCCAAGTCAATGGGGAAGCCAGATTCACTTAACAACAACGTTACTAATTTAACAACTGCAGTGATTCACTGAACAACTGTGGCAACAGAAAGGTTGCAAAAGGGAGCAAAACTCACTTAACAAATGTCTCACTTAGCAACAGAAATACTGGACTCCATTGTGGTTGTAAGTCGATGACTGCCTGCATTTAATGTGACTGATTTGTTTAAGCTACACATCCTTCAAGAGCCTTTAGCAGATGGAGTTTTATGTTATCCACTGAAGTCACCTGTGCTTTGATTGGTGATGATGTGACTTGTCTATCTCCTTTTGCATGTCTTCAAACAAATTACAAGATTTTGGGAACATGAAGCATAACCCTCTAATAATGATAAAAAGGTCACAATAATGCAGATTAATAAAATTCTCTGCCTTCCTAAACTTAGCTTAACCCCAGCTCCCTAAATCTAAATGAGGAAAACTTGTAATCTTTTGAAAGGATGCTCATACTAGTTTTTCCACTTGGGTTTCTAAAGTGGATAACCATGTGTAGGGCTTGCTGAACCCAACCCACACTTCTGCCAAATTATTCTTTTTGCAAAAGGATATTCCAAGTCTGTTGCACCAGGTGGTGCTGGTAGTAATGATGGTCAAAGTAATTGCACTTATGTATGTGAGATAGTCCAGTTTCTCTTGTAAAAGTCTTTAAATTGCATTTATCCTCATAACAGCTGTTTATATAGACATCCCCCCCCAAGTACTTCTTGGTAAGTCCTCTATATTCATACAATGTACACTGCTTGTGGGTGAGAAGCCTTTACACCACAGTGAGTGCGCAGGAGACTTTTACTGTTTTTAGAAACCGAAATTGAATACTTCTCAGCCATCAAGATAACTGCTATACTCCTGTCTCCTAATTCAATATTTATCAGCTTCAGTTTAACTAGCATTTTGGTTCTTGTTTCATTTTGTATCAATCCTGCTTGAACTAGGGGAGAGAAGAGCAAGGTTCAGTAGAGTATTAGGTTTATACAGATGTCTCTTGTTGCATAAGCAAAGCTCCATAAAACCCCTTGCAAATGACACATGGTTGTTTTAAAAAAATAGTATGTTTTCATTCTGGAATGTCATAAAGACCTCTGTTTAGTGATGAGAACTGTTTTGGATTTGGACATAATATCTCAAGAAGCTTGCTTGCTGTTTTGCATATTTAGTCATAAGGAAGTAAACCAAGAGTCTACTGTATTTGTATAAATATGAAACTCAGCAAAAAGTCTCTTTTTCTAAAAGTTGTAGGATATTAAGATAGGTTGTATTAATAGAATGGTTGGTTTCAGAAGATACTGATTCCCCATTATCATTCCTTGGGCTACCTCACTTACGGTCTAACACAATTGTGACTAAATTGGTGAATATTGTTGTGGGATATGTTCTTGCTTGAATTTAGATATCTAGATTACTGGAATTATTCTAATATATATGAGAATTTAAATTGCAGCTGAAATATTAAGGCACAAGACTAGGTTCCATAATCACAGCTAGATCAGCCCTAGTTTTTCTAAGGACCAAATTAGCTAAAATATTCAATGAAATATGTCTTTGCATAATTGTTTTTACTTTAACAGATGGTACATAGAGGTCCCTAAGTTGCTTCAGAACCATGGTGTATGTGTGTGTGTGTGTGTTAAATAATTTGTTTTTTAAATAATAATTTTATAAAATATAATTGAAAAAATACAAACTAACAAAAAAAAAGAAAAGAAAAATAGAAAGAGCAGAAAATGAATAGAAAGAAAAATAGAAAAGAAATATATACAGAGGTAACTTCCCCTTTCATCACAGGTATAAACAATTTTAGTAATTTATCACTTTCTCTTAAAATACAACAAATGATCTCTTCTTCTCTTATTTCAACTTGTAACTATAAATAAAATCCTAAAACGTCATCATTAATTCCTGAACAGCAAAAGTCTGTTAAAGGTTACCAGAGACAGCTCCAAATCTATTTTAATCTTGATCAAATAATGAAAGTTCCTTATATTTTCAACAATCCTGGTTTTTAATCCTTCCAAATAATGTCCTAAAATTTGATATGGCTTTATTTTTTTTCTTTGCCCCTTCCCTTCTCAGAAAATCCTTTCAAATTTTAACAAGTCTCTTTTGTAATTCCAGTATAGACAGGTTATCCAAATCACTATTCTGGCTTGTTATTCATACGTCCCTTTTAATAATTAAACATCAACTGGTTTCATTTGTCTATCCAGTATATCATCTTTTTCCATATCATTCTTATATTTTGCCACTTTTAAATCCATATTCACAACCTTTTCAATTTTATCTGGCAGTGTTTATTCCTTTTCTGTAATGTCATTTATACAGTGAGTCCACTGTTCACACATATTCTTCAAAATGTCCAGTGTTAAAAGTATTTTGTTTCATTCTGTGTTAATGAGTCAACTTTACCAATGAAGACAAGTGTCAACTTTAACTATTCTTCTCCTCCAATTGTAATCTTTCGTTTAGTTTAGTTCCCTCTAGTGTCCAACCTTCAAAGTGCCATCCTCTCATTTCCCCCCTAAAGAATTCTAATAACAGCAATTTTCCAAAAGATGGATTCTTATAATTAATTTTAGAGACTTATTTCAAATCCAAATCCATCTAGATCCTTAGGTCATTTTTAACTTTCCAAAAACAACATTTTAAACAACCTTTTGCTCTTTATTCCTAAAAGTATTTATTTTTCAAATCCTTAAAACATATTTAAAACATATTTTGCTAAGAAGAAGGAGACTCACACAGCGAATGCAATAAAAACTTGCCATTTCAAAAGTTTTCAATATTTGAAAAGCAGTAAAAAAGTAATTCCAAAAGGGAATAAGAAATGAGGCATGGTCGAGCTTTATGAATACATATAGGCTGCATTACAACTGTGAGCTTAGCTGGAATCCTCCGACTTCCAGCTGCTTGATTCATAGACTGACTGCAGAAAGTTCCGGTAGGCTGTTTATGAGAAGCAGCTGCCTGGAGTACATGTGGGCAATTTTATGATCGCTCCTTTCTCTGGAGAGATCCAGCATCCGGCCATCAATCTCATCATAAAGGCTGTCCCCATTCTTTCATCTAGTGCTCCATGCCCTCACCAGACGTCTGTGTGTATTAAATTCTTCGGACATACTGCTTTCCATATTGGAATTAATCCATTCTTACACTTCTGCTATTGCAAATAATCTAGGGCTGAGAAGAATACTTTGTTCCCTCCAGGGATAATGGACTTGTGTGTGTGTGTGTGTGTGTGTGTGTGTGTGTCTGATAAAACACACATGATTTTGATTCTGTTGTACAAATGCAAACCATGTGACAGATATCATCCCTGGTTTTGGCAAGATTTTCACATTGCTGCTATGTTATCTGTACTAACTCAACTCATCCTTTGGTTTTATTATTTTGGACAAGACGTTGTTGAACTTACAAATCTCACTTGAGCTTGTATTTGTTTCTGAAGATGCATGCAGATTTGCAAAATGCTACCTTCACTGGTGTGTCCTAAAATAGGTATATAGGTAACATACCTTCTTATCCAAAGTGTTCTGATTAATTTTTAAGTTATGCAGAGAAATAACATTATACAATGCTTGGCTAACAAACATTCAATTGACTTTGTAAAGGCTATTCATTTTAGCTGAAGTGCTGGTGTATTTTCTAATTCTATATTCAACAGACTACAAAATGTTCATTGAATGATTTTCTGAATCTCATTCATGAAAGACTCCCTTATAAATTTATTGAGACAGAGCCAAATACTGCAGGTGTTCTTCTACAATGCAACTTTTTCTTTTACTGTAGTTACAGATCTGGCCAAAGATGCCTATAGGCTATTAAATTTAAAACCAGTTTATTTTTCTTTTTTAAACAATGAGCTACATATCTGCCCTTATTAGAAATTAATGGGATATTTAATTTTCAAATAGCATATTCAAAAGCTAACTTTTGATATCTAGTTTGCATTAAAAAAGGCAGAATTCTGCTTAAAAATGAAATTGGGTAAAAAGCCTGAAATAAAGGACTGTTAATAACTTAGTTTAAATGTATGTTTATATAGTACTAGTGTATCAATATATAATAATGTATAACAGTAATATATAGCACCATGTATCATAGTGCCTAATGTTTTGGGTTCGAAATTAGGAGCCTGAGTTCTAGGCCCACCTTAGGCATGAAAGCTACCTGGGTGACTTTGGGCCAGTCACTCACTCTCAGTCCACCACACAGAGGAGTGATGTTTTGAGGAAAATAGGAAGAGGAAGCAATAGAATAGAATAGAATAGAATAGAATAGAATAGAATAGAATAGAATAGAATAGAATAGAATTCTTTATTGGCCA
>JANHFT010009795.1:9820-21007 GCA_032467955.1 Pseudoxenodon macrops
AGAAAAATTTGTACTAAAATGTGTAAAAAATTATATGTGGAAGTGAAATGTGAAAATGAATTCTATGGAAAATAAAACACTTTTTGCAAAAAAAAAGAAAAAAAGATAGGAACTACATGGAGAAAAGTAGTGTTTTCCTGCTAGGTTTATAGCAGGGAAACACATTTTGCAGTGGCTATTGAAATTCTGTACAAACTTACCTTAATTTGATTTATTTAACCCTACCTTTCTTCTACTTTCTATCAAAGAACTTGTCTGATTTACTGATTGGCTTCAAATATCCATCTAACTTATAATGGTGGTTTCCTTAGCTTTGGCCAGGCTATGTGAAAACTCAGCATTCGTGGTTGCAGCCTTAATTAATGGTGTATCAGAGTGAACCCAGTCAATTATAGCTCAGTCAACAAATTTGTGAGAGCAGTGAGAGAGCTTTTTTTAATGGTTCAGGTCCAGCTGTTCTCTTACTGTTGCTCAGAAGTTTTATATTGCACATTTATTGTGGCATACGCTTCTGAGGCGATTAGGCTCTGTTTCCTCAAATATCATTATCATCATTATGGTTTATACATTTCATTTTCCCATGTGACCTTGTGCATTGCACTGCTGAGAGGACTGAATCCAGACAAGAATACAGCAAAATCTCTCTTCATAAGAACATTATATCTTAATGCCTACATAGTGTGTGCCACAAATCATATTGATAGGCTTCATAATAAATACTTGGCCTAAGAGATTCACTCTCTGCCAGAAGTAAGATGGATCTCTGACAAAGTATCTACATTTTAGCAAAAATTAATACTGCATCTTTCCATCCCTACATATGCCATGGAGAAATCCTTAATTGTGTAGTTCTAAGTGAGCCACCAAGAATTATTATATCTAAAGCTACTATATCACACTTTCCTTAAAATATCTGACTTTGTGGGTATTTTTATAACAAAGGTGCTACAATTGACCTTTCAACTTGAAAGGTGATTTAAAAGTATGAAATATAAATATAAATAAATAAAAGCATGCAATGGATTTTCTTAGTCGCTTCTTCCATAGGTCAATTGTTATGATATCATTAGCATCCTACTTTTTAAAAGAAAATTGCCAACAATTAATGAAATGATTACACCTACAAAGAGAAGACTGTATTTTTGGGATAACACCTGCATACATCGAAATGGTCAGGCATGACTGGATGCTCTTCTTTTTCATTTTTGCATCTCCATTCTGCTATCTGTCGTGGAGAATTTATCAATTTTATTTTAGAAGGGGTTTGCTGTTATTGCAATATTCTGGGTGTGCCTAACACTCACCTAGTACATTTCATGATGAACAAAGGCTGATTAAGTCATGGATTGAAACAGGAATCTTATTGTGATCCCATGATATATCATATTTCTTTTTCACATTGAGATTGAGTTAATAGTCATGTTAAGTGCCCTGGTAATGAATAAATACAAAATACAAAATGGAATCTTGGGTCAATTAATTCTTGTTCATTAACTTGCCTAGCCTGACTTTTCACTTGATTATTAGAGCTGTATAGAATTTTGGAAACAGTTTAGAAAAAAAGTGTTTTGAACATGCAGCAGTGTGAATGTAGTACTTGCCTGCAACTCTAAAGCTGCAGTGTGTTTTCCAAGGATCATGGGGTAGTTGTACAGTGGAATAGGACAACTTGCCGTGGCCAACATGCCAAGGCCAACTCACTGTGGGACAATTCAACTATTTAAAATAATTTAAAAAATAATTTTAATTTTTGTCATTCACATTTTATTTTGTCCCTCCTTTGGCATCCTTTTAAAAATTATTTTATTCCACCATTTCTTCGATATTAGTGTAACTTTTGTCCTGTGGCGAGTTGTCCCACAGAGAGTTGGCCATAGCGAGTTGTTCCACGGCAAGTTGGCCATGGCAAGTTTGTCCCAAGAACTCAAGGTGGTGTTCTGCTTCTGTTCTACTTGAAATATTTCAAAAAAGATGCCAACAAAGTCAAACCACTGCTTGTAAAATCTTCCACAACCTCATTATATGTTTATATATAATGCATTTATAATATATGTGTGAATAAGAAGCAGAATAAAATGATGATAAACTATAAATAGACTTCACAATTAGCCTTTACAATTGAGTTTTCAAAATGTATGTAGGAAAAACCTCTGCCTAATACCCTCATTATTTAAATTCAAGAGAGGTGGAACACCAAGCTCTAGATATAAAAAGATTATTAGCTGCTGTGATAGAATGAAATTTACCCACTAGCTTCCTCCAAGCCATCCCGTTCTCTTTTCAGGCCTTCTAATATTGAGATTTCCTAATATCGTAACTGTCCATCAAAGAGACTGGCAAGAAGGCTGGATTTTCTTCTTTGAAGTTAAGACCCTGACTTACCAACCCAAACAAAAACCTTGCTAGATCAAGAAAGTCATATTTATCCATCACACTCTACTGCCACAGCACCAATAACCTTGGCTGATCTTAAAAAACAACAACAACGAAGTAGGGCAGACTCAGTTAATACTTGGATGTAAAATTACCAGGAGCATCCAGGTTGAGGGTGAGATTTAAGGATGTTATAAAAAGGACCACCATCTAGAAGTGGGCAATGTTAAACCATTTTCTAATGTTGCCAAAATTAAAATATAGACACATCCACAAAGTCACCAATATCAGGCTGCTCTTAAAGACTTTTTTTTTATCTCTACCATAAGTCACAGCCTTGTTAAAATATTTTGCTCTGTTCTGTATTAGCATATCAAATTTAAGGGTTCTTTTACTTTAATTGTAATCTTTAGTTCCTTCTGTTTCCCTTTAGTGCTGAACCTTGACTGTCTCATCTTATGATTTTTTAAAAAGAGAATTCAAAACAAAAATATTTCCCCACAGGACAGTTTCTTTTAATTCCAAAATTTTATTTCAAATCCTTTGGAGCCTTAGTCCATTTACTACATACCAAAATCAGCGTTCTAATAATCCCTTTGCTGTTTATTCCAAAATAATGTTGGTTTAGGACCTTAAATATAGTTAAAATTACTTTCACTAAAGATTGAAGGAAACTCATCCTGTGCTGCCATGCAAAGGTTTCTAATGGCTGAAAAGCAATTAGCAAGAAATATCCAAAGGTGGTTAGAAAAGGAACTCATGAATGAAGGAGAATATATACGTGTCCCAGGATAACACTGCAGGATCCAATCTGAGTCAGTCACTGGAAACAGAGGTTTAGCCTGCTGAGCTGTCGGACTTGTGCTGGAGCCCATTCTTCAGGGAGTTTCTCTCTAGCAGAGTGTGTGCTCTTCTCTATGGTATTTAGATGTTGATTGGGGTGTGTTGATAGCTCATCAATGACTGAAAAACCAGCCACCTACAAGACCCAATCAACATCTAAAACACCACATTCAACAGGCACTATGAATACCACAGAGACCAGCACACACTCTGCTAGAGAGAAGTTCCCGGAAGATGGGCTCCAGCACGAGTCCAAAAGCTCGGAAGACAAAACCTCTGGTCTGGGTGACCGACCCAGATTGGATCCTGCAGAGATCCTACAACTATATGAGCCAGTGTCCTTTTGAAAGGCAACAACCATGCTTTGAGAGAAGATGGCTTTCCCTTGTCTTCCAGAGCTCTAAATTTGATGGAGACCACTGTCTTACGTCTTTTCATAAACAGCAACTGTATGGAGTACTTCTGGTTGACTCAAATCCTTTCCTAGTCCAAAGAGGGATTAGAAAGGGATGATCTACTCACTGGCTCTTTATTCCACCATAGTTGTTGGTTTCACTTTTAGCAGAACCTTCTTCCGTTGCCATTTCTTCCTTGGAAGACTTTGTCACTGTTCTTGTTACTTCTGCAAAGATCTTACAAAGCTTTCTCATGTTGCGAACTGTGTTGAGCATCCAGTACTTTCCAAACGATGCTGTCAGTGAAACATTTAAACAAGCTGCCACTCTCTTCTTCCTGCTGTGAATGAATTGAAAAGTTTAAGCAAACTACGTAAAAAATAAAAAGGGTTCTTTCCCCACAAGCATAATGGAGAAAAATGGGCAGAGAGGTCTCAAAAATTGACCTTAACTACAATAAACTGCTCACAGCATGACTAGCAATCCATCAATTTGCTCCATTTTTGCCAGAATGCCACAGTGGAAAGCTGTAATAATTTTCAAACTGTGGTTAACCAGAACAAACTCATTACTGGTCTACTGAGGTGACCCAAAAAGAATGGCAAGGTAGGTTTAAACAACTTGCTTTTAGATTGCAATCTTACCACAATTATTTGGTAATGGGTTCCACTGACTCAGGAGGACTTATTTCTGAATCAAATTGCACAGGCAGAGCCTTAGGGAACTTTTATACATGGATCTGGGAATTTACTTCATTCTTCTCTTTCTTCTGCATAATGTACAGGTGCCCCTGTTTGGTGTCAGGTGATTTGACTATCTACATTCCCTAAGTGCCATCAGTTATAAAGGAAGAGAAGGGGAAAATATCTGTTTTGCTACATTAATTAATGCATTGGTCAAGCATTAGCCGTTCAGCAAATATTTAGAATTAAGTCAGTTTAAAAAGTTGCAAGGGCCTTTTATCAATGGAATCCACCAGAGGTGGGTTTCAGCAGGTTCTGACCAGTTCCAGAGAACTGGTAGCGGAAATTTTGAGTAGTTCGGAGAACCAGTAAATACCACCTCTGACTGGCCCTGCCCCCATCTATTCTCTGCCTCCCAAGCCCCAGCTGATCGGGAGAAAATGGAGATTTTACAATAACCTTCCCCTGGAGTGGGGAGGGAATGGAGATTTTGCAGTATCCTTCCCCTGCCAGGCCCACCAGGCCATGCCCACCAAGCCATGGCCACAGAACTAAGATTAAAAATGTTTCAATCCCAGCCTTTCCCCCCTCTATTTTGTTATTGTGTCTATAGCTAATCTTCTGTATATCTATCTATCTACACATACACCCCCCCCTACATATACATATGGCACGGGGGGCCTAATGTTGAAGATACTCAACTCCCATCAGGTTGAGAGTTCAATTCTAGGTAGCAGCAGATGTTTCTCTCCTAAGGCACAAAGAAGAAAGTATCTTCTATGAATTCTGTGTAGGTGTCAGGAAGAGTATCTGGCCAGTAAATGCTCAGCTCCATCCAGTCGTTCCAACTCTACCTCGAATTAAGGGATTACAGGGTCATAAACAGGAATGTATTTGTGTCTGTGTGGATAGATAATTATGTAGAACTAATCTGTCACACTCACATCGTCATAGTGGCATCACGTGACGTATCAGGACTTTTTCTCCCTTCACTAAACCAGGTGTGGACAGCTCATGGCGCATCTGGTCCATGGGCCGGGTGTTCGACAGTCCTGATCGAGACTATATAAAATATCTTTCTATTCCAGATAGCTAATTTTTTGTATTTAGAGAAGATTTTAATATACTTAAAAATAGATTGTACCATAATGTATGTTAAATGAGGATAGTAGTAAGAGTATGCTCAGTAATAGGTTGAGTGACATTTTAAAAATTCTCTTGAGTATTTAGACTTGCTGGAGGGAAATACATTTTATATAAAGATCACAGGCACTCCCTGTGGAGACCTATAACCTTTCTTGAAGCTACCCACCAGCAACCAATAGTTTTGTTCTCTCTGCAAGAAAGACAATTGTAATTGGCTTAAATATATGCTAGTACAGCCTCAGGGAATAGTGATAAAGGGCCCTTTAAAAGATTATTCAAGTATAGTTCAAATGGGGAAGATATCAAAGCGCTGTTAGCTATATGTATAAAGTCAAATGCAGAAAATTGTTAATCTAGGTTGGTCCCATATGTTTCATTCTAACACTGTTTCTTTCTTCTCCTCTCCTTTAGGAATACCAGTTAAAGCATACGTGCATTTACCAACAATTTAATTTGTGCCACTGTTATGTGGGTGGTGGAATTTTCTACAGGAAAAAAAAAAGGTATGTGAATACTAATATTTGATAAAATTGTTTAGCATCAGAATGAGAGAGGCAGTTGTGATGTTTTTAAGAGTGCTTTCCGTGTTATAGAAAAGATTACAGTTACAAAACAAAAGGCAGAACTATCAACAAACCAGGAATTCTAATATGCTAAATGTGTTTTTGAAACAGGGTTAAAATTCAGAACTGGCCATCTGGATACTTCAGACAAGTGTCCAGATATATGAAGGACAACAAATGCAAAGCAACTGATCCACAATACAACTAGTTTCTGTCTAAATGATTTTCTTGCATGTATGTTGGACTAAAACTCTTCTGGCTTCTACTAATCAGGTGGGCTGCCAATTCTGAATGTTCTGGTCCAATTCTTCTGGTAAGCATTCAGAATGTGGGCAAAGTGTGGGAGAAATACTTGCACAGCCTATCAAGAACAATGCAGGAAGTCCTGGATTTACAACCATTGGTTTAGTGACCATTCCAAGTTATAGTGGCACTGAAAAATGTGATGTCAGTTTTTAACATTTATGACTGTTGTAGCATTCCCATGGTCACATGATCAAAATTGGGGCACTTGGCAATTGGCCTATATTTATGATGGTGGCAGTGTCCCAGGGTCAAGTGATTACCTTTTGTGACCTTTTGACAATGTCAATGGGGAAGCTAGATTCTCTTTAATAACTGTTACTAATTTAACAACTGCAGCAATTCACAAAACAATTATGGCAAAAAAGGTCATAAAATGGGACAAAGCTCCCTTAGCAACTGTCTTGCTTAGACGGTTTGGAAATTTTGGGCTCAGTTGTGGTCATAAAGTGAAGACTACCTATACAGGTAGTCCTTGACTTACAACAGTTCATTTAGTGACCGTTCAAATTACAACAGCACTGAAAAATGTGACTTTTTTCAGACCTTTGCAGCATCCCCACAATCATGTGATCAAAATTCAGATGTTTGGTAACTGGTTCATATCTATGACCGTTTCCATGTCCCAAGGTCATGGGATCAACTTTTGCGACCACCTGACAAGCAAAGTCAATGGGGAATTTAGATTTTCTTTAATAACTGTGTTACTGATTTAACAACTGCAGTGATACACATAACAATTGTGGCAAGAAAGTTCATAAAATAGGGCCAACCTCCCTTAACAATTGTCTTGCTTCGCAACAGAAATGTTGGTCTCAGTTGTGGTCATAAAGTGAGAACTACCTATACTGTTTCAAAATGAAGAAAATGAAAATGTAGAGTTGAGTTTCAGGCAGGATAGCTGATCTTTGGGTTTGATAGAAAATTGTTTCTACCTGTGTCCTTCCTTCTCCATTGTAAGACGAATGTAAACTAGCCAGGCACCCAACGGTAAGCAATTTACGAGGTTTCTGCAGTTACTATAACCTACAAAGCTCTTGTATGAGTTCAAGAAATCTGTTTGTTCTGTCTACAGCCCATCTTTTCTTTCAGGGCACAAGTTGAATTAAACTGAACTTAAATTAAACTTCCAATTTAAGTACACAACGACCCTGTGAGGCATTTTTAAGCAGACACGCGTTTTGTAGAGATGCAGTAGCCTTTACTAGCCTCGGTTCCTGCTTGTTTACAGAGTTGCGCGCACAAGATAGAGCAGACGACCTCCGGTAAGCAAAATAGACTGTTCCATTTCAGAAGGTAGCTAAGGGTCCGCTTTCTCAATTGCTTCTCTAAATACATTTTTTTTAAATCTGCCAGTAGGAAAAGCAGCAGCTCCTGGGGGACGGGGGGACGGGACGGGGACAGAAGAGTTTGAATCCAAGCCCTCTGCTTCTTTTCGTGCTGATTTCCCAAATGGAGTTTTTCATATGGCGGAGAAGAAGTAAATGACGTTCCAGTTTCACCCTATTTTAAAGTGGTACAGGCCACTTTATGACTTTAGAACTTTTTTTTGTCACGTCACTGAATTAAACCTGGCATATATTTTTTTTGAACCAGGCAGGTTTTTTTTTTCAAGCTTCATTTTTCAAGGTTGGTTTTTTCTTCTTATTATTTATTCCTAAGCACCTATCCTCTTTTGCTAAGAAGGGATACCTCTTCCTCCAAGTTGCGGTGTAGATGCAGGTGTGTGTGTGTGTTGAGAGTTTAGTTCACACGTTTTGCTTGCAACGCCTCCTTTAATCTCTGTTGCTTAATCTCTCCAGACTTCATTCCAAACTCCTAACTGCCGTGTAAGTACCAGAAACTGTAATTCATACTTCTTTAAAAAAATCATTTAGACCAGAAGCTGAAAATAGTATACACTATTCTTCTACTTTTCATACCAAAATAGTATGAGATGTCCTACTTGCGAGTGGCTGGGTTGCTATTACATAGTAAAGTATTCCGTGTTTTGTAAATATAGTTTATGGCTCTTGCATGTCATGCGATGCCACTTAGTTTCCACATGGTGCACAATCATGCATTTAAGTCATGTTTATTAGACGGGGCACAGTGGCTGAATTGATACTGCACACCAAAACTAAAACCGAGCAAAATTATTTATTGCATAGATCAGCAGAGAGGGTCAGTTACTCTCCCCCCCCATTTTTGAGAAATGGAAATTAGAAACACTTGCCAGTCTACTTTAGATCATCCGTATCTCAATCCATTGAAATCTGCACAACCTTTGTTAAATTAGTATCCCCCTTTTGAAATCTTTCTTTATATCACACAATTTACCAAAATTCAGAAAGAGTGAAAGAATTCAGTGTAATATCAACAGCATTGTTTGAGTTGAATTTTATGGCTGGGGATGCTTCTAGGTGGAGAATTATGAGATTGCTATTCATTGCTTTCTTTTTTACTGTACAGTTACTTTACTCATTCATTTTTGGCCGTGAAGCTTCCACCACATTACCATTTCCTATAATTTAGAATTCGGTGAGCAAAACTGAAAGTGGTTCTTCATACTCTGAATTTCCATGGATACTTTTATTTCCTTACAGGGATTTTCCTCATGTTCTGATAAATGGGCTTTCCCCACAGCCTTGCCATGCCTTAGCATTGAGACCAGGCAGTTTTGCCACACCCATACACCCCAAATTTTTTTATCATAGTTTTGTGACAAAAATTGGTGGAATCCCTGCTATTCTTTTCCATCCTACCTAGTGTCATCTCTTGGCAGGAAAACCAAACACCAATTGCACTCCTGGCTATGTGATGACGTCAGAGATTCAAGCTTTAATTTTTATTATTTATTTCGCCTTAATTTGTGCATGCTTCTACATGATAAGACTGTTGATTTTTCAGGAAAATTGGAAGATCAATAAGCCTATATCAAATCACTCTCAGCTGCAAAGTCTGCTGGAGAGACTGAAGGACCTGATTTGAAATGCAAAGTAAAGAAAACCGAACCAGAATTTTTGTGCCTCTGGATTTTTCTTTCCTGAAGCTAGTTTCCTCCCCAAATTGTTGTGGGTCAAGCAAAAAGCTGCTTTTCTTTCCTATCCACAACATCATATATGTGTGCATATATGTAGTTTCCCTACTGTAGAGCCTCCCTAGCATTCAAGCTGTTGTACAACATCTGTTGTAAATACAAGTAATCCTCGACTTACAACTGCTTGTTTAATGATTGCTCAAAGTTACAAAGCATTGAAAAAAGTGACTTTATGACCACTTTCACACTTAGGCCATTGCAGCATCCCCTTGGTCACATGATCAAAATTCATAAGCTTGGCAACTGGCCTGTATTTATGACAGTTGCAGCATCCCTGGGTCATGTAATTTTTGTAATTTTATGACATTATGGGGAAGCCAAATTCACTTAAGAATCATGTTACTACTTTAACAACTGCAGTGATTCACTTAACAACTGTGGCAAGAAAGGTCATAGAATGGTCATTTAAAGGTCAAATGTCTCGGTTAGCAACAAAGAGTTCGGATGTAATTGTGATCATAAATTGAGGATTACCTGTAGAAGGATTTTTGGCTAATAAATTTATTGCTCTCTTAGGAATTCAGTATTCCAGACTTAAGAAAGTTTGACCCAAGAGTCTGATCTCTTATCATAGTTAAAGCCAAAATCAAAATTATGGTGAGATGGGTGGAGAACAAATTAATTAATTAATTGAGAAAGTGTCATGGGCGTTTGGTCCCCAATGATTGGATGCAGAGGGGTATTGCAGATAGTTATTTCTGGCTTATTTCTCCCAAGGTACACTTTTAAGTTACCAGCTTGGAAATTTTTATATTTGGAGGAGAAGAAAAGCACCACTTCCAAAGTAGAACATCTAAAGGTATGCTTTTTCAGCAGTACAGTATAAGTTTCACTTATTTTTATTTTACATATTTCTGTGTAGAAATGTGCTCTGTAATAATCTTGTAAATAAGAATAAGGAAAAAGCAACCATTGATACCAGTTGGATGAAGCCAGTCACTTGTCCTCAGTATTAATTGCAAACCTAATTGCAACTGAATATATTGATTTACTACAGTTATCAGAAATCTGTAAATCTGCTATCCTCTGCCCTTGTATCTCTCCAATTGTTTGTCTAGAGGAACGTAATTTAGTTTATCAAACAAATTGAAATGGGATAGTTACGTGCACTGAATATGACACTTTTAATTCTATATTTTAATAATAGGTCAGTTAGGAAGCAGAAATTATTCTCAGTAACATCTGTTTCTCAATCCAATGAGCCTGTTATTCCAGATGCAGGCACCATATTGCAAAAAATATTAATTTGCATAACTGACTGCTTGCTGATTAGCTAACTTTGCCAGTGCTTAAACAAATGAGGGATTTTATTCTGCACACTAAGTTAATTAATTTTAATAAAATAGTGGGATTTAATAACATATGCTTTTAAATTCCACTGTCTAGTATCTGACATAGCCTATCTGTGTTGGCCCAAAATTGGGCTATATCTCATAAATTGTTTCAACTTCTACCCTCAAAACGCTGTTATAGGGCATTGCACACCAGAACAACTAGATACAAGGACAGTTTTTCCCCCATGCATAAAACTCTACTAAATAACTAATTCCCACAACACTGTCAAACTATTTACTAAGATTGTATTACTATTCTTCTTCTCATCCTTCCTATTACGTATTTCCTTTACTACATATGACTATAACTTTGTTACTTCTATCTTTACGATTCATATTGTTTTATTTAATTTCCTAATATGATTTATGTTGATTGCTTATTTAGTATCCTAGGACTATCACTAAGTGTTGTACCTTATGAGTCATGATGAATGTATTTATGATGACTATGATCATGATTTATCACTT
>JANHFT010009797.1:7847-21134 GCA_032467955.1 Pseudoxenodon macrops
AACCAGGGACAGGCATGTAACTGTATGCAGATGTGTAGGACAATCACCCTTAATGGGTGATCCGGATATGCACAGGGGATTAGCAGAACACAACACAAGGGGCTTGTCGGAGGGCAGGGAAGGTCAGTTTGGATATGATAGGATTAGACTAAGAAAGGAGACTTGTTTGATTGAGATAATGTCCAAAAGCCAGAGAGGAAAAAGGGTGCAGCTTCCAATTTGTTAGATTTATTTTCTCCACAATGTAAGATTTAATGCCAAGCATGAGGAATCAAAGTTACAGAACTTTGAAACAATTCCCCAGGCATCTTCTATTAGTGAGCTCATTTCTTTGGAATCTTATTTTCCCAGAATGTTTGCAAGAAAGATTAAGTATATTTACAATAATCCAGTAGTGTCATTTCCCATCCGCTGCTTGCGCTTACAAATATTGGTGATTCTCAGCTTTGGCAATAACTCTTAAAGTACGTAATACACCTACGTTTCCCATACAACAAAAGAGGACAATAGTACTATGTGGCTTTGTTACATGGGAAGAAAAAACAATGTCCATTGGCTGCTGTTGATTAAAAAAAGTCTGTAAAGAATTCCAGAAGTCACACTTCACACGCAACAGCACAGAATCCAGCAGAAGAGCACTGGATTAAGGAAGTGCTCACTGCTTCTCCTACCTCTGTTGTGCTTTGGCCACAAAACAAAATCGGGGTTCAGGTCTCAGAAGAAATGGAGAAGAAAGGAGAGAGGCAGGATGGGTAATGCCTTCTCAATAATTGATAGCTGAAGACTTCTGTCTTTTTTGTTTGTTTGTTTTGTTTTGTTTACTAATTCCCTAATGATCTTTCTGAATTAGAGGACTGAAATCAGAGAAACCATCTCTGGTGCTTCTCTCCCCACTCTGCACTTCAGAGGTGAGTTCCTACCAGTTCTAGCCGGTTCTATAGAGGAGTAGTAACTCCGCGGTGATGTCACGGAGCCGGTTCTGTTGGTGGCTCCGGGGGCGGCGCCATCTTGTTTTTTACTGATACGTGTGCGCTCGTTGTGCGCTTTGCGCGTGCGCTTGAGGTGCAACCTTGAGCAAATCGGCAGTAAGAAGATTCAGAACCCACCTCTGCTGCACTTCTTCCTCCTATTTCTTGACAACAGAAGTTGGGGAAGAGGAGAGAACGCCATTTCTCCCTGCTGGTTCTCTTCTCATGGGTGGCAGGTGAGGAACAATGAAGAACCACCTACTGTGAGAAAAGAAGCAGTAGCTCCTCTTAAGGTCATAGGCATAGATTTCATGGAGAAGGGGATCTTGGGCTAGGGAACTGTTAGATTTGGGGTTGAATGAAGAGGCAGGACTCCAGCATAGTAACTTCAGCTCTTTATTGCAGGTATATGCAATACAACTCTCTGGCTGGCTGACAACACTGACATTGTCTTATTTCGAGTAGACCAATGGGCAGCGGCATGCTAACTCTACTGTTTAACTCTGACCGGAGTGAAGCCTTCTCTCCTGGCTTCACTCCCTATTTACATATTCAACAGGAGTCATTTTCCCTCACTTTCCTGCTCCCTGAGAATAGAACCCGGGAAAGTGGCTCTCTAGCTACCACTCTATGAGGAGAAACAGGTCTCTTTGGTGCAGAGAAAACTGATCTTCCAGGGACTCCTTCCTATGCTGCTGTCCCTTCTGCAATGTCTGGCATGGCCCCTCGTCCAGTATCCAAAGGCAAATGACTGTGTGAGAATCAGTGGCCCAGAACCAAGGAGTGGAGCATGCTCACAGCAGCCTCAGGTGACCATAAGGAGCAAAGCAACCCCTCAAACAGCTTACCTTTACATGAGGTGCTTCAGCACAGACCAGAAGAAGATGGAAAAAGCTGCTGGATCATGGAAGACAATTGCAGCCTGCCTATTCAATGGGTTGAGGTGAGTTGAAACAGCATTGTCCATTCATAGCTTTCAAATCCGTTTGCTGAAGCATCACTAGTCTATGGGTCAGGGGGTCATATGGTTCAGCCATTCTTTACACTATTACTTCTTGCATCATGGGCAAAAAAAAGCATATACATTCCTTAAATGAAAAAGTATGAAATATTCACATATCGTATGCTATCTACTTTTCTGGATCCAGAAAAATATGTAAACAACGTGCATGAAAACGTGCGTGGTTTTTTTTAATTGTTATTTGATTTGTACACTGTGTCCCTCTGTGAAGGAGATGAGCAGTTCCTAAATGTGATTCATAAATAAATAGCTCTTTTTAACAATGCTAAAGTAGTGAATATACTTGATTTATTTGAGTGTTTATGTTTTGGGTGTTGGGTAAATTCCCATTCTCCCCCCGCCCCATAAGGAAACCGTCCCATTTTCTCTTCCTCACTTTCGATTTTCCAAACAGAAAATTGCTGGAAATGCCTTCTGCCCTTTACATGTATTGGTTAAAAGTAGATTAGGTGTCCTCCCTCTAAATGAGCAACGGCTGCTCTTGTTTATATGCTACCAGCAAAGTGATAATACTCTCTCAATTTCTCTTCAGCCCAGGCACAACTGAAAGAGCAGGACAGAGCAAAGAGTAACTTGGAAAATGGAAACGCTTTCTGCAAATGAGATAGATATGGGAGAGAAGAGCACTTTGGACCTGATAGATTCCAATTCAGAGACAATGATTAAAAGCAGCACTCTTAGGAAATATAAGATACTCTGTGTTGTAAGTATTATTTTTTACTTACATTTGAAAGTGGCACTGGTCATATCTTCTCTGTTTCAGTTTTGTGATTAACAGCATAAACGTGCTCCTGGTTTTCCATTGTTTGCCTGGAACTATCCTGGTTCTGCCGCTTTTTTTGGGGGGGGGTTACATTTGTCAGCGTGAATAGAGACACTTTTAATTGTTCATGTTTTCAGTGGATTGTCGGCTTCAAGGGCTAATACAGACACTTGAAATACTCAGAGTTAGCAAAGTTGGGAGATAGTGCTGTTTCCTGTTTAGAATTTATAAATACCTCCCTCCCTCTCCCTCTCTTTCTCTCTCCCTTCATTTAAAACAAAAGTGGATGTTTACATCTGTGTTGTATTATACTGCTGTATTACTATGAATTGCTATAGAGAGCCAGTTTAGTGTTGTATTTAAAGGCATTTTCCCACTAGAAAGTGAAAGAATGTGAGTGCTAGTCCCACCACAGGCATAAAGTTTAGCTGGATGATTTTGGACCATTTGTGTGTGTGTGTGTGGGAGGGGAATTGCCCACAGATTACTTTTCCATGTACTTGCCAGAAATCAGCATTTACTTGAAGGGACAGACACAAAAAATGAATTATTATAGGTTTAATTTATAATCTAGTGCAGTGATGGGTAACCTTTTTGCCATTGCGTGTCAAAAGTGGGGGGAACGTGGAGGGGGGAGTTCGTGCCCACACATGTCCACACCCATAATGCAATGCTTTCCCTCCCCTCCACACATGCACGCACAATCACCACCACCCTGCGCTGCCCCCCCCCCGCGCATACGTGCAGACCTCACTCCGGTTGGGCCGTTTTTCGCCCTCCCCAGGCTTCAGGAAAGACTCCTGACTTTCTAAATTTCCAGTAGGCCCTTTTGGTCCATTTTTCATCATCCACAGGCTCCAGAGGCTTTCCTGAAGCCTGGGAGGGGTGAAAACGGCCTTCCCCCAACCTCTGGAAGGGCAAAAATCAGCTGGCCAGTGCGCACATGCACGCTGGAGCTGACATAGAGCAACGCCTTGCAGGCCCTCAGATAAAGCTCTGCGTGCCACCCGTGTTTAATCTCCTGTTAAACCGGAGATGTCTTGGAACTGGACTAAACTATGAACTCCTTTCATAACAAACATGTAGGACAATATACTCTGTGTTTCTAAGGATTCTTGTTCTGGGTTTTGGCTTCTTTCACCAAATAGGTGTGCCAAAATGAAGCGTCTTATGCCCTGAAAAGTGAGAGATTTCTGCAGTAGTAGATCTGTGTTTATTATTGTTTTGTGAGAGTCATCTTCTTGCTCTGAACTTTGACACAAACTTATCACAGCTCTTGAGGCGTATTAGTGCTTACTAAAGACTGATAAAATAAAGTAACAATGTTATCTGTTGGGAAAATTCCCAAGAAAGTCTAAGAGTCGGTGGTGAACATTTTCTATAAATTTATGGTTTAGAAAGAGAAGACAAAACCGTTACTATGAGGCTTTCTGTACCTCATTCTGCTAGAGGAAACACATGGTTTCCTAACCTAAACACCAATGGTCCTTGACTTACAACCGCAGCTGAGTCCAAAATCTCTGTTGCTAAGTGAGACAGATGTTTAAGAGAGTTTTGCCCCATTTTGCAACCTTTAGTACCACAGTTGTTTAGTGAATGACTGCAGTTGTTAAATTAGTAACATGGTTATTAAGTGAATCTGGCTTCCCCATTAACTTTGCTTGTCAAAAGATCCTAAAGGGTGATCATGTGTCCTTGGGACATTGCAACGGTCATAAATATGAAACAGTTGCCAAGCTCCTGAATTCTGATCATGTGACCATGGGGTTGTTGCAGTGGTCATAAGTGTGAAAAACTGTCATAAATTACTTTTTTCAGTCCTGTAACTTCGAACTGTCACGAAAACAAATGGTTGTAAGTGGAGTACTACTTGTATTTTATATATTTTGACCGGTCAAATATTTTAGCCAGTTTTATATAGTGTACAAAGCTGTTTTCTTTAGTAATGATTTCTTAAGACAGAATTGTCTGGTTCCAACAAAACTGTAGCAGAGTTGGGTTCCTACCGGTTCGGACCGGTTCTATGGAACCGTTAGTAACTTGGTGGCCCAGTTTGCTGGAGCCGGCAGCAACCCAGGCCCGCCACGCCCCCGAGCCTGTTCTCTCAGCAGCGCCATAGGTGCTGCCATCTTGTTTTTTGCTTCTGCGCATGTGGAGAAGCTTTTTTAAAGTACTGCGTATGTGCTCATGGAAAGTGCGTGCACGGCCACAATGCATCCCTGAGCGAACCAACAGTAACAGAATCCAGAACCCTCCCCTAAACTGTAGGTTTCTAAAATGCTGATGAAGAAGGACTCTGATGAATTACAAAGCGTGTAAGAAGAGAAACAATGAAAATGAGGGGCCCAGAGAATAAAACCGATTGAAGGAATAGGATATATTTAGCATAAAATGAAAAGGCCAAGGGGAGACATGATAGCAGTCTTCAAAGGGTTGCTAGAAACTTTGAAAGGAAGAGGTCCTAGAGAAGAGAATGTCCATTTCCCTCCCCCAGGTCCTAAGGGTAAGACAACAACCAGTGGATGGAAAATAATTTGTCTTATTAAACTGTGCCTTAGAATTGATCTAGAGTAGGGACAGAGGGAATGGTATAAAGGTGATTGCTGTTTTTGTTTCTCCCTCCTTTACAGAGGGAGATTCAATCTTGAAATGGGGACGAATTTCCTGACATGAGAGCTGTTAAGCAATGGAAAGTCTTGCCTTCTAGAATAATGGGAGTTAGAAATTCTAGAGATTTTCAAGCAACGACTGGACAATCATTTGTCAGGGATAGTCTAATCCTTGCCCTGGGTGGACTAGAAGAGCCCTCCTTGGACTAGAAGAGTCAATTTGGTGTAGGGGTTAAAATGTCGGACTGGAAGACCGCGAGTTCTAGGCCTTTCTTAGATATGAAAGTTGGTGAGTAACTTTTAGGAAAGTCATTTTCCCACAACCCAAATCTGCTCATAGGATTATTATTAAAGGGAAAACAGGAGGCAGAAACATTACATACAACTGCCTTGAGTTGTACAATGTAAAGACGGGAAATAAGTCTACAATATTATCAGCTATTTTTTAAAGTTGTGAAAGCAAAGGTGAGATATACAGTATGTCTAATGAATAAAATGAATAAAAGCTCGTATCCAAACGAATGAGAGTGATATCGTTACCTGTTGCTTATCTAAGGTATAGATTATTGGTTAATGTTCTCTTCCTAGACATGATGATCAAGTGAATTATTCTACTTACTGTTGACCATTCTTTTATTATCTAAAACCATTTGGAAATGAAGCTTGTTTTTGATTGCCCTGTGGAATTATTTTTGTGAAGAGTAAAAAAAAAAAAAAAGGAAAAAAAAAAGAAAAGAAAAATGAGTCTCTGTTCATTTTTTCTACATTGTTATAAACTATAGCATCCTCTGAGGGGCTTTGAGCTAGTCAATATTTCTTAGCCCAATCTATTCCACATAGTTGCAAGGAAAATGTATTTATTTATTTATTTTATTTCATCAAGCATGTATTAGATAACAGATATAAGTATAAACATGATTATGAATGCATGAAATGGATACGAATAAAAGGGAATATTAGGACAGGGACGGTAGGCATGCTGGTGCGCTTATGCACGCTCCTTAAAGACTTCTTAGTCACCATCGTGAATTCAAAGGAGTATAAATGTATGTGTTAAATTCAATCATAGTAACTTTGATTTCAAACATTAAGTGGTTAAAAGCTTTAGGGGTCATCTTGTAAAGATACTCCTGGTTTTAATAGTCTTTGGGGATTTCTTGAAGATCTGACTTTTCTGTCAGGCACAGATACCACCGTAGGTAGTCAGTAAAGCCTGAAATGTATGGTTTGATTGAATATAATTTTTAGTGGCCTTGGATTTATTGTACTATAATGTTGCTTTATAATTTCTTCTTTTTATGATTTGCACACTGAGCTGTCCAAAGTCACAAGATTCAGACAGGCAGCAAAATAAATTCAATTCAATCATCAATCAATTCAAATAAATAAATAAAATTTATCTTGTGATCATTTCTCTGTCATTTTGTTAAAATAAAAGTATATTATTCTGGCACAGGAGGAAAATATTTGATAATATGCATTTGCCTTTAGGCATGGAGATGACAAGAAAGAGTGCAGTTCCACTTAGAAGCTAAGCTCGGTACATTAATTAGGATTTATGCCCCATGAAGTACATACGTAGGATTTCAGCTGAAATGGGCGTTTAGGTAAGGCGTAGCTGTACATAGTGGGGAAAAAAAACCCCACAGATTACTATTGCCACTTCTAGCAGTCCCTTGTGACTGGGCTAATACCTCCCTCTTTGGTAAAAAGAGTGTTCATTGTTGTCCCCCTTCCATTGCTTAGTGAAGAATATCCAAGGAACTCTTTTGGGAGCATCAGAAAACAGAGTGGAGAGATGAGTCCGCAGAAGGTAAGGCATAGATACCAGGATAGGAAATTGGGACCAAAGCCGGGGTGGCTTCTGGATCCTGCTACTGCCAGTTCACTCAGGGACACGCCGCACACGCGGGCGCACCTCTCACACGTGCATACACAGTACTAAAAAAAGCTTCTGTGCATGTGCAGAAGCAAAAAACAAAATGGTGCCGCCAAGAGAACTGGCTCAGGGTTGTAGCAGGCCTGGGTCGCTGCCGGTTCCAGCGACCCAGGCCGCTAAGTTACTAACGGTTCCATAGAACCAGTCCGAATCGGTAGGAACCCACCTCTGGACCAAAGGTCTGGATCCCGACCATACTAAAATTCTGAAGGTCTCGTCCAAAAGTGAATCAGGAACCCACTGAAAAATTAAAGCCACCTAAAATTATTCCAAATATTTTGGGAAAATTCATGCTATTTAATTATAGGAGCTATTCATCAGTGGAAATTTTCTATGACGTCTCAGTTACTGTTGGGATTAATTAGGAAGCATATTTCTCTAATAGTGAAGTTTGGGGCTTGCATATAGTCTTGTGTCGTTTGATGTCACACCATATTTTCCCCATTGATCTAATTGACAAATACAATATTGCTAAAGACATTATTTTGGTTTTTTCTCCTATTTTTAAAAAAAATTGTATTTATTACTCTTAATATGATTGGTAAGAACATTTTTACTGCCTGGTTTTGAGTGAAAATAGAAGTGCTCTCAGTGTTTATAAAGATGATGACTATTCATGGCAGTGGGGGAAAAATATTTGACCAATGTTGAGAATTTCCTCCTTGCATTAAATCTGTATATAGAAAGAAAATCGAAAGAACATAATCTCATAAACATTGGATTTTTACTGCAATTCTAAATACTTTAATTGGAAAGATGTTGATTTTAGAGGGATTTCATTGGAACATATCACAGCTGTATCCTAATCTGAAATGAGAAAGAAAGTTCATGTTTAAGTGGTTTACTTTCAAGTACATATGCTAGGAATGGCAGTGTCGTAATACAGTTCAATCATGATCACTCAAAAGTTCACATATGCAGGGAACTATCCTCCCTCGGTATGTTGATCATACACATGTATGCATTACAGTCTAATGTTCATCAGAATCAGCCAACAGTAGCTGATCTCTTTCTGACATGACTTCTAATAATAAAGTAGAAGCCCCACCATCAATCTCACCCAATATTTTAGCAGTGATCTTTCAAATATTCCCGATTTTTCATCTGAAAAAAAAGCAGAGAATTACAGTACTTTGTTTACTGAGCACGATTGGGACCGGCAACTTGGTCATAAAGTGAAACGATCACTAAAACTGTAACCACAACTGTGTTTACATCTAAATAATTTGGATGTCTGCTGGTGAATTGGGGCTGGGTGGAGGGATATCAGCAATTGACAGGTAAGCCCTGTTCCTCTCTGGAGGGAGGAGGCCCTTAGGGACACCCCAGAGTGGGGGTCAGGGGTACAGTTGTTCTCATGGTATATGTCTCCCTTTGTTCTCCCTTTTTCCAGCAATGTGGCAGGCAATTATGTGAAGAGTAGTAATAGTAGTAGTAGTAGTAGTTATTCACCAGGCTTTGTAAAAAAGGATGACTTAATGGCTCATGGATTGACTAGTTATATTATTGTACAGATTGTAAAATTGTATTCAAACCAAAAAGAAAAATCAAATTAAAATGCAGCAAAAAAATAGATGAATTGATACAGTTTTATCTGGACTTATGATTCTCCAGATGTCTTTATTTACTTCTCCCTCCATCCTTAGCCAGCATGGTCCCTGCTGAAAGGATGGGAGTTGTAATCTAGTATATGTGGAAAGTAAGGAATTTCTGGGGAAAGTTTATCCAACACTGGCTTCCTTTTTACGGGGAAGGACGTCTCTTATGTTTCTAAAGACTTCTGGTATTTTGTAATGTAAAGACTGAGCATAAGTGGATAGTTACTCCCAAATTCACCCTAATGAATTAGCTGTCATTTTTGGCATTTCAGAATAGACATTCATTTCTCTGCTCCAGTTCACAGACTGGCAGTTTATTGTTCTTTTTGTGTATTTTAGCCATTGTTCTTTAACAGATTTTGAATGGCATTATGAGCTACCACACAGTTCACTTGAAACTATGATGACTTGTTACTCATAGCTACACCTCTTCTTTTATGTAGCAAATAATAAGTATTTTAATTTGCATAGGGAGAGGAAATACTATTTGTTTAAAGTAGCTACAGCAGAAATATTTATTGTGAATATTTATACCATTGGAGAAAGGTCAAACATAGAATTTCCTGGTTCTAGCAGTATATAACTCTGTTCACTTAAAATAGAAACATAATGTCTGTCTGCTAGTTGAAATAGTACCATGCATCATTCAACAAGTAGAAATGTTTTTTTTAAATGTTTAGGTGTGCTAACTGATTTAGTTCCAACATATGAGAAATTATATTCCATTTTAACATGCATGGGCAATAATTTTTTAATTCCTGCTTTGTGTACTTTTAAGATATTTTTCTTTTAAGATACAGTATATCTTAAAAACATTTTAAGATACTTTGCTGTAGAGTTATAGAAATGATGTAATGGACTTAAGAATGATAAAGTCTTCCTGCAGTTGAACTTGACTTCTAGTAGCTACATGCACACAAGGAAGTACTTTCCTTGACATTAGGAAAGTAGTTTGCTGTTGCCTTATTCTGGAAAGAATTTTGACTTCCAATTTATAGTTCTGGAACATTCCTTAAGTTAGTGGATGCCCAGGTACCGTGCTAAAGCCTGATTATGCTCAGCTTTTGGAGGACAAACAAGATTGGGTAGATCTTGGGACCATCTCTGACTATCATAATTGTCAGCTCTTTTAAAGATGTTAGTTAGGCTCACCTCACCTGTTTTTCCTATTTGTGAGAAAAACAGAAATTGTTTCAGTGTAATTCAGTGCTTTGGAGTCATGTAACATTTTGGCCTCATCAGGTTAATTTGAACCATTTTTTTTGGTAGTCTCAAAGAAAGTGGAATTAGCTATACACGTTTTAAACAAACCACAATTCCCCATTAAGCCTGAATCCAGATTAAAGTTTAGTTAAACTTCCATTATAAAACAAGAGAAAAGCAACATCTTGGATTATCTTAGTTTGTAATTATTTTAATTGCACTGGTAATTTACCCTCACTTTTCTTTATATCATGGGATTCTAAAAACATCCCAACACCTTTTTTGATAAATCATTGATACACTAACAAGAAGGTTCACTCAAAATTAACTGAATTTAGTGAGGTAAGCAGGCCCTTGCTTTGAAAAATATCTCTGTTTCATTCTTAGGACCTTGATGTTGAACATGTATTGTTTCTTTTTGTTGATTTTCTTCTTGAGAATGTAAGTACAACATGATGGATTTTAAATTTATTCTTCCTGTTGTTAATAGGTACTTCTCCTTTCCTTGGTGGCTGTAACCCTTGGACTCGGTTTAGGGCTTGGACTGAAGAAACCTGAGCGACCAGAATGTATGTTTACTTCAACTGAACTAAAACGGTTAAGAAAAGGGCATGTCACTGAATTGATATACCTGTATTTAAGCTGTAGCTAGCAGAGGTGGGTTCCTACTAGTTCTATCCGGTTCTATAGAACCGATAGTAACTTGGTGATGATGTCACGGAGCCGGTCCTGTCAGTGTCTCCGTGGGTGCCACCACCTTAGACTTTGCTTCTGCGCATGTACATAAGCTAATTTTTGATTGCTGTGTGTGTGCACATGCGCGCGCTTCACACGCGCACATGGAGCACGACCCTGAGCAACTGGCAGCAAAAATATCCGGAACCCACCCCTGGTAGCTAGCCTTTTTCACATAAATATTCATTTGATTCTAGCTTAATTCGTGACAACATTCACATGCCTATCTGTTCTTCTTCTTGACAACACTATTTAAATAATTTGCCCCTGACTTCTAGGATTCTATTCTATTTTATTATTTTATTTCCTTTCCCAGAACTATGAGAGATGTGTTGGTCACCCATCTCAATTTTCACAAGAAAGTTTCTGAACTGAAAGGTTGAGAGAGAGAGATTCACACCCTGGCCACATGGACAGTCTTTATTCACCAACTAAGACAGCAGCTTTTTTACAAATTCACACGAGAGACCATAGGTAAAAGACTGAAAATGTCTCTGCATCAATAACATTAGAGATAATTGTGGGACCTCTGTAAAAAATTTCCCTTTCAATAAATTTTGAATTAGAAAAAAACTTTGGAAGAAATTAGACATCAGCTATGATTGGTTAAGTAATGCCAGCCATGGTGTATTGATTTTTGTGTGGAAACAAACATTCATATATATTTTCTATACGCTAACTTAAATGCAGAGACATAGACTGATAAAAATATATGAATATATCAAAATGCTTTTGGGTCCTCATCACTTTTATATAGACAAGTGTATTTTTCCAATGGCTTTCTCCCCCCAACTTTCGAGTTTAGCCTATGATCTACAGTTCTGAATTTCCTAGTAGTCTTCCATATTAACTATGCAAACTCTGCTTAGTATCTGAGCCCAGACAAGATCACTCAGTCTGATAATGGTTAGAAATAATAACTGCAATTTAAGTAAAAATTCAACACAACCTATCCAGGGGTAGGTTCTGGATCTTTTTGCTGCCGGTTCGCTCAGGCTCACATCATATATGCGTATGTGCACAGCAATCCAAAAATAGCTTCTGCGCATGTGCATAAGCAAAATCCAAGATGGTGGCACCCACGGAGACACTGATGGAACCAGCTCCATGACATCATAGCCGAGCTACTAATGGTTCTAAAGAACCGGTTAGAACTGGTAAGAACTCACCTCTGAACCCATCACAACTTGACAACAAGCTTGCCTACTTAGAGTTCTTGGTAGTTAGCAACCCCAAAGCTCTTACTGTTGTTTTTTTTTGTCCATTAGCTCTAAACTAGACTTGAGCACTAGATAGCCCTTTAATTATAGTAACATAAAGTAATGAGCACTGCAGATTGGAATAATCTAAAATGTTAAATTTCAGTAGATTAAGAGTTCTGCTTAAGAAGTACGGTACAAGTTGTTAAAGGGAGTTGCTACAGATGAATGATAAGGTACACAAAATGCTTGATTGAGAAGACATGGGAAACTGAACTATTCAACCAAAACACTGACTTTGCTTCTTAGTGTGGTTGGTGGAGTGTTGTTTCCATCCCATCTTCTGGTGCTACAATATTCCTGATGAAATTTAAGTGAGAGAAGATAGATGGACAGACAGAAGGGTAGATGAAATGTGTCAAATTTGATTTAGCCTTATCCAAAAGGATAGGGTAGGATTAATATTCCTAGCAAGCATAAAGGAGGAAGAGAATAAAATTGTAGATGGAAGCTCAAGATAGCATTTTAGGGACTAAATATTCAGAATGTGTGACCATACTCTTTTCAGCTCCTAAGTCTCTACATGCATCTAGAATGAATCACAGCATCTCATGTTAACGTCCCTTGAATAAATTGAAAAGGACTTAGAGATTTTTACTTTTGTCACAGGTGAGGTATGCCTGTGGTCGGTCCTATATTGATTGTGCATATTACATTAAAAGTAGGATGCAGAGGTCTCCAGAAATGAAAGTCAATCTAGTTTAAGCCTCGATTTAGTCCCAATAGATTTTCAAATCAAGTGAATTTCATATTTATATTACATTGCCTGGTTTCATGCTAGTGAGGAATAGCATGAGGACACAGATATAATTAGGCCTTCAAAAGGTAACTGGAGTCATAGCAATACATATTAATTTAGCTGTTTATTAACTAAGTCTGCACAGATATCGCTCTGCCTGTTACTGCTTAATTGCATTAGTGTGCTTATTGATGAGGAATGAAAAGATTAACTTTAAGTGAGATATGAAAATTAATTTCTAAGTACACTGGTGAGTCAAGATAACCTTGGACATTAAAGAGAAGTGATAGAGGAGTGACTAATTTATATAATTTATGTTCTGGCATACTGGCAGAGTTGGAATTTATATAATTCATTGCATAAAACATGCATATAGATGAAGAAGTGTTCTATGCTACAGTAGATGTGTGAATCTTCAGTTGAAATCCACTCAGTAGACACTGTCTGAAGGGA
>JANHFT010009798.1:0-14838 GCA_032467955.1 Pseudoxenodon macrops
TTTTCTTGTTTTTGTCCCCAAAAACTAGGTGCGTCTTATACTTCGGTGCGTCTTATACTCCGAAAAATACGGTACATTCTTTCGTAAAGAATTGCATGAACCTCCCTGTGTTGAGTTTGGCTTTTGTTTTGGTTTTTTTTAAACATATGTTTTCAATTGTTGCTGCAGGTTTCCTTTTACGAAGGAGAGGCTGTTAAAAAAGTGGATCAACAGCATTGGTCGTCCAAATTTCGCTCCCTCTTACGACGACGTCGTGTGTTCGGAACATTTCAGAAAGATGGATTTTTGGGGGAGGATGGCTTCCGGGAGAAGGAATTTAAAGCCGGGAGCCATCCCAACTATCTTTAATACCTCCGGCCATTCAAAAAGATTAAACCCTGCCAAGGTATTTTGTTTTATTTTGCTTTTTTTCCCTTCCGCTGAAGTTTATTTGGCTCTTTTTAACCATCTTGATAGAAAAATCAGGGCCTGGTCAGTTCCTTCTTTTGACATTTAGCCACCTTCATTTCTAGTCCTGATACTTAATTGGAATCAAATGTATAATTATTTAGAAAGTCAGAATGACTAAAGTCTATTGGAATTTTGCTATGTTGAGAGACAATAGAGATGTCACCCCCAAGTCCTATGAAAATAAGAATTTTGTAAAAAAAAAGATGCCGGTTGAACATTGTAAAATAACTTCAAACTCTGGAAGTTAATACACGTAGTTCTCGACTTATGACCATAATTGAGCCCCAAATTTCCATTGTTAAGCAAGACAATTGTTAAGTGATTCCCCCCCACCCCCATTTTAAGACCTTCCTCGCCACAATTGCCAAGTGAATCACTGCAGTTGTTAAATTAGTCACTCGGTTGTTAAAGTGAATCTGGCTTCCCTATTGACTTTGCTTGTCAGAAAGTCGCAAAAAGTGATCATATGCCCGCAGGACGCTGCAACCATCATATAGATGAGTCAGTTGTCAAGCTGTCCTAACTTTGACCACGTGACCGTAGCGATGCTGCGACGGTCATAAGTATGAGAAAAACAGCCATAGGTCACTTTTTTCAGTGCCATTGTAACTTCAAACAGTCACTAAACAAACAGCTGTTAGTCGGCCTGTACAAGTAATCCTCGGGGGGGAAAAAAACACCCATTGTATGGGCAATGAGTTCGCTTAATAACCATACTCTTCACTTAACGGCCATTGCAAAAAAAAGGCATAAAAAGGCAGTTTGCTCACACGATGATCTGTTTAACAACCATCGTAATCTGAATTCTGGGTCCAATTATAACTGTAATTGAACATTCTGCTTATTAAGCAGGTTATTGTGTCGAGGACTAGAAGCATTTAGCAGGTCATATGTCGAGGACTAACAGCATTAAGGAGGTCATAAGCCGAGGACTAACAGCACTTCTCCTCTTTGCCTAACAAACTGCCTTATCTTTTTCAGAGGACTCAGAAGAAAAGCTCAGGAGCGGGGAAGCCCCTCGTCCGACGGAATCCCCCCGATCCTGAGGCAAGCCCTCGTCCGGAGGTCGGTGAGGGTGAAGCTGACATCTTGTCCTCCAAGAACGACATTGTCATCCTAGAACATTCTTACTCTACTCCGGCAAGTCCAAGTAAAGCAAGCAAGTGAATTTCATGGCATTTGTTATTAAATGGACGAAACCGCTTAAATATCCTGAGCATGAACAGAGTGCTCTGTGGAGATTTTCAGTCATCCAGCAGGTGATGGATGTCCCCAAAGGTGCTTTTTCAACAGGCGACCGGACTTTCTTGTTTTTCTTTGAAGACCTCTCGCTTCCACACCGATTTGCACTATTCAGGTGTCCCCTGAGATCAACCTCCGAGTGACCTCCACGATCCTCAGAAAGAGCGCGAATGACCAGATATGACTGAAAGGAATAG
This sequence comes from Pseudoxenodon macrops, assembly GCA_032467955.1. NCBI lineage: Eukaryota > Metazoa > Chordata > Lepidosauria > Squamata > Pseudoxenodontidae > Pseudoxenodon > Pseudoxenodon macrops. The sequence goes on from JANHFT010009798.1 coordinate 1,890, forward strand.
AAATCCTTCCATCCTCCACCATTCGGTCAGAACTGAAGAAGCTTCCTGGATGAGAAGTGAAGAAACATCTTCAAGGAAAAACAAAGTCCTGTTGCCTTTTGAAAAAGCACCTTTGGGACATGAACGGGGCGTGTGACAATGGTGATTAGCTGAAGGGTGTGGAGAGAACGGGATGAGGAGTGGGCCAGTTTATTACACAGCAAAATCTTGTGGAATTAATTCACTAAATTACTAATTAACTAATTAAATGGACTCCTTTAATTAATTTGGAGTTCCCTCAGAGTTTGGTAATTCAGAGGGGGTGCCACTGGAATGTGCGTATGATGTCTTGTGTGTAATGAGATTATTACACGCATGACCAAAATAGCATCCTTTGCAATGCACTGTACGCAAGGCAGTCTTCAAAGCACACCCAAAGGCTGCAACTGGTTCATAATATGGTGGCCCAGACAGTGATGGTCGATATTTCTCAACTTCAGCCACCTTTAACATGTGTGGACTTCAACTCCCAGAATTCCCCAGTCAGCATGTTCTAAACCAGTGGCCCATAACCTTTTGGGCACCAGGAACCAGTTCTCTGGAGAAATGTTTTTTTCTGTGGACCAGAGGGGGCATAGTTTTGGTGTCTCCTGCATACCACAGATGGGGCTTCACTTGTTTACGTGGCCCGGTTACTGGTATGCCACGGCCCGATGCCATCCCACAGATCGGGAGGTTGGGGACCCTTGTTATAAACCATGGAAGGCATGACTTGTTCTGACAGTGTAAGGAAAGAGTCAGTTTGCAGTCAGGCAGGGCTCAGATTGAATTAAATAAATATCCTGCTCAAGAGCATCAGCATACAGTTGGTTCTTAGGGAAAACATAAATGGCACACCATTTTGGATAGAACTTTTCCTCTGAATTCTGACATGCTAGTCCCAAAGGTACTTTTTTCAAGAGGCAACTGGACTTTCTGGTTTTTCTTTTGAAGACGTTTCGCTTCTCATCCAAGAGGCTTCTTCAGCTCTGACTGGATGGTGGGGAATGGAAGGATTTATGACCAGCTGTCTGCAAGGAATATAAACCCTTCCATTCCCCACCATCCTGTCCAGAGCTGAGGAAGCCTCTTGGATGAGAAGCGAAAGGTTTTCAAAAGAAAAGAAAAAACACCAGAAAGTCCAGTTGCCTCTTGAAAAAGCACCTTTGGGACAACTGAACCTGGATGACTGAGAATCTCCATAGACGTTCTGACATGCTACTTTTCTTCATTCAGAGAAAATATTTATTTTACATTTTAGTGCAGAGAAGCATTGCAGCTCTTTGATGTGCCTCAGATCATACGAGATAACCGTTTGTTCTGGTAAACTATTCCACAGATTTACAACATTGATGTGTAGTACAAGTCTGCTTAAGCTGATTTCTAGGATCCTTAATCCTAACCTCCCCCAAAGCACTAAAACTCACCCACTCTGTGTAGTAGCTGTAGCTGTAGTAAACCTGCTCTGTCCAAACAACCTGGACAAGCAGAAATGATCAGAGATGAGTAGTTCCTCAAGTAAAGTAGAAGAGAATACAAGAGAATAGAATAGAATGACAGAATTGGAAGGGACACTGGAGGTCTTCTAGACCAACCCCCCCTGCCTGTCAGGGTATGCTTTATAGGTGATCACTGCACTTTTAATTGCACCCAGAGGCTATTCAGTAAGTGGTGCAGCTGAGGAAGCAGTTATGATGCACGGGCATAATGAGAAGCGTTGATTTCTTTCTACGTCGCTGCATTCCAGATAGTCTTCAAGGGTAGCCCCATGTAGAGTGCATTGCAGTAGTCCCATCAGGGTATGTATGAGTTATTTTCGGAAGGGCCTCCCAGTCAAGGAAAGGGTGCAACTCACATATGCCAAGGGAGGGACCTGCGCAAACTGGTTGCTGTTAGCCTGGAGGAGAAACGGAGCAGAGCTTGAACTAAAGACTTCAATGTCATTTGTCCACTTCAGTTGCTTCTGCCCTGGAGCTCCGGGTGGCCTCGCCAGGAGACCAACCGCCCGCAGAACCCCAAGGAAGGAAGAGCCTCCGCCTCCGCCAGGCTCGCAACAGAAGGGAGCTCATGGAAGAGAGGAGACAAAGCGCTTCGGAGGAGCCGGTGGTCGACTCCGAGGTCCACCGCCAGCATTTCCGAGACTTCTGCTACCAGGAGATGGAAGGGCCCCGCCATGCCTGTTGCCGGCTGTGGGATCTCTGCCATCAGTGGCTGAAGCCTGGGAAACATACCAAGTTGCAGATGCTGGAATTGGTAATCCTGGAGCAGTTCCAGGCCATCCTGCCCAAGAAGTTGCAGGAATATGTCAAGGACCGGGAGCCTTCCAATTGCGACCAGGCCGTAAACTTGGCCGAGGAGTTCATAAAGAGCCAGCAAAGGGAAGAGGTAAGCACACTGGATATAGGAGATAGCCTATATTTCTTTTTCATTCTGGAAATATTTGGCAAATGCAGACGATAAAGCCATAAATTGTCATCCGTTTTCGGGTTCCGGCTTTCTGAATTTAGGAGGGTGAACTTGAATTTGGGGGAGGTGTATTTTCTGATTGATCCATCAGGCCAAGGTGTATTTATTCTCTAGAAACTGTAAATGGCTGCCAATATTAAAGGCACAACTCTGGGTAGCTCACAACCAGCTTACAGGAGAAACAACGTCAAAACAGTTAGGAGCCCATAGCCAAATATCTAAAATAATGGAAACCGAGACACCGTCTCACAAGTTCGCAAAGCAGACGCACATTAAATGGGGACCGTAACATTCTTGCTGTGATGCCTCATGAAAAGGCATGTAAATATGGCAACCGTTCTATATACAGATAGTCCTTGACTTACGACCACAATTGAGCCCAACATTTATGTTGCTAAGCAAGACAGTGGTTAAGTGAATTTTGCCCTGTTGTATGACATTTGCTAAGTGAATCCCTGCGGTTATTTGAGTGCTTTTAATCCTGCTACCAAGAGCACGTGGTGGCTCAGTGGCTAAGATGCTGAGCTTGTCGATCAGAAAGGACGGCGGTTCGGCGGTTCGAATCCCTAGCACCGCATAACGGAGTGAGCTCCCGTTACTTGTCTCAGCTTCTGCCAACCTACCAGTTCAAAAGCATGTAAAAGTGCAAGTAGAAAAATAGGGACCACCTTTGGTGGGAAGGTAACAGCGTTCCGTATGCCTTTGGCGTTTAGTCATGCCGGCTATATGACCACGGAGAAGTCTTTGGACAGCGCTGGCTCTTTGCCTTTGAAACGTAGATGAACACCTGCCCCCTAGAGTGGAGAACAACTAGCACATATGTTCGAGGGGAACCTTTACCTAATCCTGCTAACAGGTTTTTCCCTGCTCCCTTTGGTGTTTCAGAAGAGGACAGCCGATGCCTCCAAAACAAAGAGGACCCCTTCACACGCAAAACGTAGATTGGGGTGCAGGAAGATCGCCAAGAAGGAGGATGGCATCGTGCAGGGTGAGAATGTCTTATGCCCCCATTTTGGCACAGGTAGTCCCCAACTTACAACTGTATAATGGATTGCAGAATTTCTATTCTAAGTCATGGCGGTTGTAAGTTGAAGCTGAAAAATTTTCTTGACTGAAGGCCCTGCTTCTCTTCTTGTCTTTGGGTGAGTCTAGATGGAGGCGTGTCGGAGAACCAGGATCAGGCCAGCCCTCACAGTATCGGAGCCAACGGAGGCGACGGTGGGGAGGAGCAGGAAAACCCTGAGAATCCAGAAGGCAATGAAGCCACCCCGGAGGAGCTGACAGGTAAGCGGACAAAAGGGAGTTGTGGCCATGGGAGAGGTGGAGGTCCTTGTTTGGTCATTTGTTTGTTTGGATTAAATAAATTTTAGAACGGCATTTCTCAGGATAGAAAAGAAAGAGAATAAGGGAACATGCAACACGGGTTCACCAGGTATAAAAAAGGACATTAAAAATTTACAAGATATTTAATGAAAAAAAGGAAAAGCCCGCAAGTATTCTTACAAATTGTAGTAGGGCAAAGATAATCGTGCAACAGTTGAAGCACATTAAAAATGACCATTACAACTGAATCAGAGGCGGATAAAACCTGCAACATAATACTATTTCTAATTACCGTGAATCAGTCCATTCTCAATTTTAGGGCCAGTCAGACAAACTCTGCTGTTTTAAAGCCTTCTGTTGGAAGAAATTCAATGTGGCAGGAGGCTGTGTGCAGAATTACAATCCATAAATAATTTCAAAATTGAATTAAAATTAGCACCGTGTTTCCCTGAAAATAAGACCCCATCTTATATTTTTTGAACCCCGAAATAAGCGCTTGGCCTTATTTTTGTGGAGGTCTTATTATTTTGGGGCGCATGGAGCAAGTGGGGGCTTCTCTTGCTATCTTACCTGATTTCCAGCTCTGTCTCCCTAACCCTAACCAGAGGACATGGTGGGGACCGGCTGTGTTTTAATATTTTCGGGGAGGGGTTATTTTCGGGGAGAGGCTTATTTTAGCACATGTGCTCAAAAGCCCAATTGGGCTTATTATCCAGGGAGGTCTTATTTTCGTGGAAACAGGGTATCACTTCTTTTATTTATATTTATAACACACACATGCAGAGAGAGACAAAGAGAGGATATTTCTGAGATAGATGCGTAGTCACAAAAGTTTATTTTCATCCTGCCTTTTTAATAAGACTTGATGGTGAATATAGGTAGTCCTCAACTTAAAACCAGTCACTTAACAATCATTTGAAGTTATGACTGACCCCACCCCACCCAAAAGGTACTTATGACTTAGTTTTGTTGCCTCAAAACTGAGGCATTCCAAGGGTGCTGAAGACTTATTCCCTGAATTTGGGAGAGAAGACACCATTATTTTTGCAAAGCAGCTTCTTTGCCTCCTGAAAATACAAATCACCAGGTAATTCAGGCAAAGCAAAAAGCATTTATTGGGAGGAAGGGGGTTTAAGTCTTTTTATAGGGTACAGAAACAAATAATATATAATCTGTGATACATCAATAAATAAATGAACAAACCATAACATACGTTGATTGCACGTAGCAATTGAACAGTAGAAAACATTGATTCTAGATAACATGTCACCAGTGACAAAATTTATGGGTTACATTACATTTTCCCTGCTAGCCTATCTTTTTTTGAAAGTTGCAAGTGTATTGAAGAACTGTCAGAATGTTGGTCGCAGAACAAAACAAATGACCTTGGCTAAACGATCTTGGTCAAGGTAATTTCTTTTGATATACGAGCAACCACATTCTTTCCAATAGAAGCCCAGACTGCTGTGTTAAAAAGTATTAAAAGAACCTTTTAAGAAAGATGCTAATAACAAGCTCTAAAATTTGAGGCGATGATTTCAAAGTTCTGATCATGCCATTGTTTGCCCTTACGCCGGGGGCCGCATTGGCCCCCACCCATCCTGTCAGGCCCTGCAGGCCTCAGCCCAATCTCGAGTTGGCCTCTCTGGCAGCATGCAAGAGAGCCTGGGTCAACTGAAGGCGCTGGCATGTGGAGGCCATTCCACGCTGTAGGCCAAGGCCTACTTCCCATTCGGCCCCTCAAGGGACTTGCAGGGCTCGGCCTGCTCCCCATTGAGCTTCAGGGGCCCAGCACCATTCAAATTATCCGTTTGCATCCGCAGGGCTCCTCTGCCAAAAAACGATGGGAGGCTCAGCTTTCCTACGGAGGCTGCCTCAAGGCAACCTCGTGCTATTCTGCAAGTAGCACTTCTTAGCAGGGGACTCTGTTTTACAAGGAGGCTGTTTGTGGAGTCCTTGGCTGGCTGGCTGGGAAGTAAGCCTCGGCCTACAGGCTGTAACTGCCCCACCGCCAGTTGTTGACAGGCTTTAGGCTCATTTGCATGGCTGACTGGCTGACTTGGGAGCAGGCCGAGGCCTGGGGAATCCCAAGGAACAGGGGTAGACCTCGGGAGGCCTTTAGGTGTCTGACTTGGAAGTAGGCCTCGGCCTATAGGCTGTAACTGCCTCCGTGTACCGGTTGCTTCCACTGACCGACTTTGGACTCCCTTGCGTGGCTGAGTAGCCAGTTTGGGGAGACCTAGCACAGGCCTGGACCTGCCTACCTACTCCAGGCCAATGAAAGGCCAAATATGGCTGTTTCAGGCTCGTGCCTCGACATGCGTGTTTTCCAATGAGACAGACCGAGACAGGAAGGTCATCATTGTATTACGATGAAAGGAATGTCAAAAGTTGAGTTAGGTATGCTCTAATCCTTTCAACGATTTATCAGAATATTCAAACAAAAGGGATGCCTCTCATTCAAAGAGAAAACCCAGATCCTTAGCTTTTATTGTTAGCATAACAAATGAAAGAGGAAAGTTGGTTGGACTGGATAAAAGTAACCTCCCCTTTGCATAGGAAATCGGTTACATGTAGTCAAACGGGTTACATATTTGCATCCCATAATATCACACTTGTTTATTAAAATGGGGCCTGATGTCAGAAGAGGCATACTTTGTAAAAAAAAAGGTGGTTTGGACTTCACAAAAGAGATAAACCAGACCCCAATTTGTACTAACAAACGTTTTCTTATCTGGACTTAATTAGTCTCCTGTTTGTTTATCAGTTTAGGAATGTTAAAAGCTAACTAACCCGAATAAAGAAAAGAAAATTAAAATACAAAGTAACTATGTTAGTTAGCAAGTTACGAAATCCATGTCATGTGCCTCTCACTTTCCCACCCTTAAGGTACCCAGGAGATGGGAGAGGATTTGGGGCAGTCAGTCTTGAGCCTGAGCTAGGCCTTCCTCTATTCGTTCCTTTGCTAGATAGATTTTTTATTGGCGTCCATCTTTTCTCTCTCTCTTCCTTCCAGTAAATTCCTGACTTGCATATAGGTTTTGGAGTGCTTTGTCAAAATATTTCATTTATTTTAAATTTGTTCCTTTTATCAGCAGTTGAGTCCATCCAGCTCTAGTGATAATCACCTGTTTAATTCCACAGATGACAAGCAAGAACAGGAGAAGGAAGAGCAAGGCTGCCAATTGGAAGAAACGGTGGAAGTGGATCCCGGGAGGATTTCCTTCGAAGTGGTGGAAGAGAGTTGTACAATAGAAGAGGAGTCTCCAGCGAGCGAGAAGCCCTATAGTTGCTCCAAGTGTGAGGAAAGTTTCGCCGATAAATCATTGCTCCTTGAACACCGAAGATCACATCCGGGGGACAGGCGATACGGATGCTCCGTGTGCGAGAAGAGGTTCAATAAGAAAGCTTGTCTTCTTGCACACGAGAGATCCCACACAGGAGACAAGCCTTACCAGTGTTCGGATTGTGGCAAGGCCTTCGGGCAGGAATCGTCTCTCTCTACGCACCAGAGGACCCACACTGGAGAGAAACCTTATGAATGTTCGGAGTGTGGGAAGAGCTACCCCTGGAAAACATCTCTGGCGGTTCATCAAAAGATTCACGCTGGCGAGACGTACTCGTGCCCCGTGTGCGAGAAAACCTTCAATCAGAAGTCTTTACTTCGGATACACAAGAGGATCCACACGGCGGAAAAACTGTACAAATGTTCGGACTGTGACCAGAGCTTCACCCTTGAAAAATACCTTAATGCGCACAGGGTGAGAGCTCACACCCGGGAGCGACCGCATGCCTGTTCACAATGTGACAAAACCTTCATCTTTAAATATTCTCTCATCGAACACGAGCGCATGCACACCGATGAGAGGCCTTATGAATGCTCTGACTGTGGCAAACGCTACAATGGCAAAGCTGCCCTGGTGGTCCACCAAAACACACACGGTGGACAGAAATCCTATCTGTGTCCCGAATGCGGCAAGAGTTTCAAAACCAAATGTGCTTTGACGGGTCACGAGAAAAGCCACAAAGGAGAGAAGCCCCACAAATGCCCGCACTGCGACAAAAGCTTCTTCTGGAAACACCGCCTAATTCTGCACGAGAGGGTCCACACAGGGGAGATGCCCTATCAGTGCGCGGAGTGCGGCGAAAGCTTCCGCTATAGAAACAATCTGACCAAGCACAAAAGGAACACGCACGAGAGAACACGGATGGCTGGAGAGAGGATCTATCAGTGCTCGATTTGTGGCAAAAGTTTCCGCTGGAGGCGGAGTTTCATCTTGCACGAGAGGGCCCACATGGGAGACAAACCCTTTAAATGTACCGATTGTGGGAAAAGCTTCATGAGCCGCGTGTCCCTCATTGTTCACAAGAGGATCCACACTGGAGAGAGGCCTTACAAGTGCCCCGAATGTGGGAAAAGCTTCATTAAGAAGCAGGCCCTCAGTAAACACAAGACGGTCCATACAGGCGAGAGGCGATATTTGTGCAACGTCTGCGGAAGAAGGTTCTCCAACAAAGGTAATCTGATGAGGCACACCAAGATCCACACGGGAGAGAAACCCTACAGCTGCCCCATATGTGGGAAAGGCTTCATACAGAAAGTGTGCCTTATTGAACACGAGCCCACCCACAGCAAGGAGAAACCCTTCATCTGTTCTGACTGCGGGAAGAAGTTCAAGCGGAAAAGAGGTTTCCTTCTGCACTTGAGAATGCATCGAGGGGAAATGCTGCAAGAGTCCACCAAGAAAAGCGTCAATGGCGGAGATCACTCCGCCCTAGACAGCAAGGCCCCGGCGAAAGAGAGATGCCATCCGTGCCTGGATTGTGGGAAAAGTTTCCACTCAAGGTGTCATCTCATTATGCATCAGAGGACCCACACGGGAGAGAAGCCCTATCAGTGCCCGGAGTGCGGGAAAAGCTTCAGTCAGCAGTCGTCCCTCAACACACACCAGCGAGTCCACACGGGAGAGAAGCCCTCTCTGTGTACAGAGTGCGGGAAAAGTTTTCATAATAAAAGCAACCTGGCCCGCCACCAGCGAATCCACACGGGGGAAAAGCCCTTTGCCTGCCCAGAGTGCGGGAAGAGTTTCATTCAGAAAGCCTCTTTGGAGGCTCACAAAGCCACCCACAGCAAAGAGAACCCCTTCTCCTGCCCCGACTGCGGGAAGACCTTTAAGCTGAAAATGTCGCTCCTCACCCACCAGAGGACTCACACGGGGGAGAAACCTTACGCCTGTTCCCAGTGCGAGAAAAAGTTCATACGACGTTCTCAGCTGCGCAGGCACGAAAAGGCACACGCAGGTGAGAGCAGTACGGGAGCAAAGGTGAACGCAGGTTCTCCCTCTTGTCTGTTGGGGAAGGTAGATAGAGAGAGATATTTATTTATTAAATTTTTATCCCGCCTTTATTACTTTGTAGGTAACTAAGGGACACGGTGGCTCAGTAGCTAAGATGCTGAGCTTGTTGATCAGAAAGGTCGGCAGTTCAGCGGTTCGAATCCCTAGCACCGCGTAATGGAGTGAGCTCCCATTATTTGTCCTAGCTTCTGCCAACCTAGCAGTTGGAAAGCACGTAAAAATGCAAGTAGAAAAATAGGGACCACCTTTGGTGGGAAGGTAACAGCGTTCTGTGTGCCTTTGGCATTTAGTCATGCCGACCACAAGACAACGCTGGCTCTTCAGTTTGAAATGAAGATGAGCACCACCCCCTAGAGTCGGGAATGACTAGCACATATGTACGAAGGGAACATTTACATTTACCTTTATTAGAGTGTCCTTATGAGAATGAATCAAGTCTGCATAGATTGGCAGCTGGGGGTAGGGACACAACCAGGCCATGTAAAATCATGATATGACTAAAGTTAATCCAAGGTTATTCAGCTACCTTCTAAATCTCTTTTTTCCCCTAGAGAGGATCTTTCTCATTAATCTCTTTGTTTGAGGCAAAATCTAGTGCCATGAATTTTTCAAGCTTGATGTTTTACTAATAATTGAAAAAAACCTGTTTAAATAATCAATACCCTATCTGGCCCTGGAAAAAGGCTAATAATTTCCCCTTTATTGTTGCATCTTGAATTGCATTTTACCTATGAATAAAATTATTGCAGATCCTCTGAGAGGCCAGCTTTACAAGAAGAATGAAATAACACTGGTCAAAATCAGCATATGGGGACTCCAACTCCCAGTATTTCCAGTTAGTGGCAAGGCTTCTAGGTGCCGTGATTCTTTCGCATTCTAAATTTACGAGTATCTTATTATATTTATTGTGGCCAAATAATAATTCTCAGATAATTTAAAATCCATACGGATCCACAATGGTCTGTACCAGTGGTGGGATTCAATTTTTTTTACTACTGGTTCTGTGGGCGTGGCTTGGTGGGTGTGGTGTGGTGTGGCTTGATTGATGTGGCTTGGTGGACATGGTAGGAGAAAGATACTGTAAAATATCCATTCCCACCACACTCCAGGAAAAGGATACTGCAAAATCTCCATTCCCTCCCAAGTCCAGGGGAAAGATAATGTAAAATCTCAATTTCTTCCTAATCTGCTGGGGCTTGGGATGCAGACAATGGATGGGGGCAGGGCCAGTCATAGGTGGTATTTACTAGTTCTACGAACTACTCAAAATTTCCACTACCTGTTCTCCAGAACTGGTCAGAACTTGCTGAATCCCACCTCTAGTCTGTACCTAGAGCTGCATCTGAACAGCAAAATTCCAGATTACAACTAGATGGCAAGAAAAATAATTGTGGTTTTGCTGTTGCCATCCAATGTTCATTCAAATTTTGAATGAAATTTCCTACCATATTGAAGGAAAACTTTGGACCAAATGACTGAATCAAAAACCTGGGTTAACAAAGACTGTGTTTGTATAATATATTCGGCCAAACAAATCATTTATATTATGTGTAACCTAAAGGCTTAGACCATGAAGCTTGCTAAGAGAATAGTTGGCTTCCATCTTGGAACCCATGGCTCTTCCAAGAGCCATGGTTGCACAGTAGATAGGATGCATTGTTGCAGGCTAACTCTGCTCACATTGCCAGGAGTTCGATTCCTTTGATCCTGACCGGCTCAAGATTGACTCAGCCTTCCAGCCTTCCGAGGTGGGTAAAATGAGGACCCAGATTGTTGGGAGCAATATGCTGCTGATGTTGTAAACCACTTACAGAGTGCTGTAAAACATTGTGAAGTATATAAGTGCTATTGCTATTGCTATCAGCATGACCAAATCACAAAATACCCAACTTGTTATGAATCCACCCAATTATGCTGCCTCATCTAAAAGCACACATTAATACTGACCAATTGTTCTAGATTATAGAAATGACATTGCGAGATAGGAGAAAGGTAGAAGTATATTTCAATTGGAAAAGTAAAGCTATATTCAATGCAAGAGAAGAGTTGTAGCATTTGCCTGGATTAATCTACTCACAGGAGACATATCTTTCTTTAATTGATAGTTGTTTGGCTTAAATAAGTACATAGGAAATCATTTTCCCCCCCTCCTGTGTCTGTTATTTCATGTAGTTCATTATTATCTATACAGACAGCATAAATTTGGAAATGCAGAAATTGACTATGTTTCTAGCCAGGGCCTGAACCTAGATTCTATTACTCTTAAATTGTTCCCAAATGCTTTCCAAAAATATACTTCCTCCTTTGTTGTACAGTCTGTTTGTACAAATACAGTATATGATGTACACAAACTTCTACTTTCACAGGTCTTAGGAGCACTAATACTTGAAGAGGTTCACAGGAACCTTGTAATACTTGTAGTGGGGCTGGAATGTGAACAAGGTATGGTTAAAAAAAAGTCAAGACAGGGCAATTGAAGTTCCACTTATTTTTTCTTAATAAACAGCACACTATTTTGACCACCATTGGTCAAACTCACTGTATGAGTTTAGATAGAAAACATTATTTCTTAGCATCCAATGGATATCCAGATGTTTGCTGCCCAATCCCAGTAACTCTAATCAATCAGTTAATTTATGTGTCAGCTGAAATATCTACCGGTAGGTTAGATTAGGTTATTTTTAATGTTCTTTAATAATTAGGAATTAAAACTGAGAAACAATTTAGCTAAAAATCTGTAAGCAATTCAATCTATTTCCTCATCGGTTGAACAGAGAGCAAGAGTTCTCACAGTACATATGTTAATCAGTTCATTAAAGAGTTGCAGTGGCGCAGTGGTTAGAATGCAGTACTGCAGGATACTTCTGCTGATCACCGTCTGTCAACAGTTTGGCAGATCCAGTCTCACCGTCTCAAGGTTGACTCAGTCTTTCATCCTTCCGAGGTTGGTAAAATGAGGACCCAGGTTGTTGGGGACAATATGCCGACTCTGTAAATTGCTTAGAGAGACTGTAAAGCACTATGAAGAGGTAATATAAGTCTAAGTGCTATTGCTATTACTGTAAAGATGGTAGTGTTATACTAAACTTTTTTTAAATTGGCACTTCTTACATATTTCTATCACCATTTCATTTAATTTCTTTCAGTGTTAATGTTTATTATATTCACCTCAGCCAAACCATAAAAAAAAAATTATCACTTAAGGTTATAAAAAATAAAAAGGAAGGATGAATAATGTAAGTCAACTGCATCCAGTATATTTTTTTGTCAAGCGAATATTTCATACTGGAACATGTTTTTTCAAGCAATTGCATCAGGAATAACCACAGTTTGTTTTGACTCTGGCCACTTGATGGTGATAAGTTATCTCAAACATGAGATGCCAAAACAGTAGCACTGACTAGGCTATTGATTTGCATATGATTAGAGTGTCTTTCAGAATTTCTTTCCCCAAGAATTCCTAGGTTGGTCAATGGTATTGGTGCCAACAGGAGCTTATAGTGCTAATAGTGGGTCAATATTATTTGTTTATTTATATTTATTGGCTGGCCACCTTCAGTAGGGTCTGGAAGTAATCATGAAGGTCTATGATTAAAACAACTTTGTAGATCATCAGGGCTTGACTTAGAACAGGTCTGTGACAATTCGCAGGGGTTAACTCACCATGGCCAACTTACCAAGTCACCATGGCCAACTTGGCATAGCCAATGTCAGCGTTCCAAATATCATCCCTAAACAGATCAGACTCCAAGGCAAAGCTTTCCTCAAAGTTCCAATTTATTAGG